>UESW01004428.1:62277-201903 GCA_900491605.1 Calamus simplicifolius | reverse complement strand
AACTAAAAATGTAGGATTATGGTATTCTAGAGACTCAACCTTAAAATTGATTGCTTATTCTGATTCTGACTATGCTGGTTGTAAATTAGATAGAAAGAGTACAAGTGGGGCATGCCAACTTTTAGGAAGTAACTTAATCTCTTGGTTTAGCAAGAAGCAAAATTCGGTTGCATTATCCACTGTTGAGGTAGAGTATGTTACAGCTGGAAGTTGCTGTGCTCAAATCCTTTGGATTAAGCGACAACTTGAAGATTATGGTATCACACTTGATAAAATTCCTATTAAATGTGATAATACTAGTGCCATTAATCTAACTAAGAATCCAATTCAACATTTAAGAACTAAACACATAGAAATTAGACATCACTTTATTAGAGAACATGTAACTAACAAAGATGTTTGTCTTGAATATGTTAATACTAATGATCAATTAGCTGATATTTTTACCAAACCTTTGAGTGAGGAAAGATTTTGTTATCTTAGAGGAGAATTAGGAGTTTGTGATCCTTTAGAATGATTTTCTGAAACTCTTAAGGACAACAACTATCTAGACTTCATTAATTTCTTAAAAATCCTCTATGTCCAAATAAGGAAATTTATCTAGAAATTTGATTTATTGTTTCCCCAATTGTTAAGGAACACTTATCTAGAGTTTGATGATTAATTTGATTAGTTTCAGATCCTTGAAATTTGAATTTTCACTGAAACTGTTGTGGAGTCGACACCTGCAGTTTGTGGAGTCGATACCTTCATATTTTGATGTTCTGTCTGGGCAATTAGAGCCGACTCTGGCTTCTGTAGAGCCGACTCTAATTCGGGTGCTGACAGATTTTCTGGTTCGGAGCCAATACCTCATTTTCAGGAGTCGACTCTAAGTGGAACTAGGTCAAAATAAAAAAGGCGGAGTCGACCCCAAACGAAACCTATCGTCTCCTAAACCTTTCCAAACCGTTCCAAACCGATTTCAATCCCTCCAAATCCCTCAAATCTCTCAATAACTCATTCCAATCGAATCCCATGGCTCCCAAAAGGCGTGCTATCATTGGTGGATCGACTATTCCGATGAAGCGCCGTTCAAATCAGAGGCAACCATCGTCGTCTTCTTCATCTGCCACTCAAGATGACTCTCCACCCTCACCATCTTCTCCACGAATAGACCAATTAGCGGGTAAGGCCATTACTACCAGAAGAAAAGTAGATTTTGACTTTTTTGCTTCGGAGGGCTTCGCTATTGGTCGTTTGTTGAAGGAAATGTGATGGAAGAAAGTCTGTTCTTTGGATGTCCCTACATACCCTGCCCTCGTGAGAGAATTTTACAATGATTTATGTAGAGGAGAGGGAGGCTTAGTGAGTTTGTAAGAGGAACTAAAGTGATTATCACGACCGAGACTCTTGGAAATCTATTGGAGATGCTGACTATTGGTCTGGTTGAATATCAACATGATGACAGAGGAGGTGCCCTATCGAGGATGTTAGGGAGAGAAGTTTCTGAGTTTGAAGAAATCTTGGCTAATCAACTTAATTTGGAACTCAGGTTACTTCACAATATTTGTGGAAGAATTTTATTTCCTAAAATCGGAGGGTTTGAGTATGTCTCAGAGTGAGACATCTTGTTGATGGACTGTATTCTCACTGGAAGACCTGTTAATCTTGCCGGTATGATGATTGGTTATATGGCAGAAGCAGCAACTAAGAAGAGATCAACACTGCCGTATGGTATGATACTAACCTTAGTCTTTAGAAGCCAAGGTGTGCTAATAATGGACAATGAGCCACTAAGAAAATTAAGGCATACTGATTACTATAGTGTCTCTACAATTCACCGAATGAGCTTCAGAAAAGAGAATGGAAATTGGATAAAAAGAGGACAAGAGACCAGAGCTGAAGAAGTTAGAGTTGAGGAGGTCAGAGGAGAGGATATTCCTGGACCATCTATTCCTGGACCATCTACTGCTGGACCCTCAGTGGCTGGACCAAGCACTCACCCTTCACATATATATATATATATATATATATATATATATAGGATATATATATATATATATATATAAGTAAAAAAATTAGCAACAAACATTTACGAATTTTATTTAGTGTCTTATTTATATATATATAAATAACGCGAAGGGTAGAAATAGAAGGCCATGTTAAGAATATTTAGTATATATATATATATATATATATATTATTGTATCTTATTTTTAAGTGAATAATAGGATAATAAATTAAAAGAATAATTTTATCATTAAAAAAGTTATTGCTCAAGATAAATCAGTCAGCTTTGGCATCTGGAAGATTTTCTGAGGAGCAAATAGGTCAGCTCAGAGCTTTACTGGCTGAGTATGACAGTCAAAGGACAAATGAGATATGTCAGTTGAGAGAGGAGTTCAATCAGTTGAAGGAAGAGATCAACTCAAGGCTTGACATGATTTCTTTTTCCATTAGCAACTCGGTAGAATCCTTTAGCGCTGATCTTCATAAGAATTTTAAAAGGATGGAAGGCATTGCAGATGGTTTTGGAACTTATCTTCATGCTACCAGTCAACTAAAGAAAGATATCGACCTCGTCATTTCTCAAATTGAAGCTTGTCTTGAAAGTTTTAAGAAGACTCAAAAAGATGATATTATGGAAATGATTGGACATTTAAAGAAAATTGTGTATAAGTATATTTGATTTTGATACCCTATCCTAGATTGTATCTTAGGATTTCTTGCCTTCTTGCTTTAATAGCATGTATCTAGGAATTACATACTTGAATATGTCACTTTACTGTAACACATGTAATGAATCTTTCTTTAGAATACAATTACACTTTTATTGCAAATTTGTCTATGATTGATTGATTGAATTTCAATGGATGAGTTTACTATCTCTATGATTAATTGAACCAACGACCCCGCTCTGATAACCTTCTTTATTGTGTTTAAAATTCATCTTATTGCTGATAACAAAAAAGGGGGAGAGATAATTGTATATGCATATAAGAGAAAGAGAAAGAAAATGAAAGAATATAAGATTTTTTTTGCATATCTACAAAAGGGGAGAAAATTTGAGATGGGGAGAAAAATTTTAGACTCTAATAAAAAATGATTCAATTGAATTTAGTTTATCTACATAGGGGGAGTTATTCAATGTAGGGGGAGCTTAATAATTTTTTCATATAAAAGTTAAATCATCTTGATTGATGTCATGTATCTTTTTTGATTCATTTTGAATATTAGTATCAAATTCTCTGTTAGGAAGTTTCAAAGCTTTAACAATGTCTATAATTCTTAATTCAAATAATTTTTTAATGCATATACTCAAAGTTTTTGTCATCATCAAAAAGAGGAAGATTGTTGACCCAATTGAGGATTTTGATGATTAACAAAACTATTTGAGTATAACATTTGAAGTTACTAATGATTTTGGTTTAATTTTTCAGTTTATGATATGTCTATTAATCAAAATCATAAGATAAATTAAGTTCTAGTTCGAATCTAATGTCAAGGTAAGATTGCAGACATTAGAGTCGACACATGGAATCGCAGAGTCGACTCCGGAAAATGGCACGGACTTAACGTCGACTCCGGGACTGTTAGAGCCGACTCCAACAGAAAAGACAGAACGATGGTTTTTCAGGCCACGACTTAGAGTCGACTCCCGGACTATTAGAGTCAACTCCAGAAGATTTTTATGTCGACCCTAGAAAAGTCAGAGACGACTCCAGACCGAGCGGATTAAAGAAATTCAAGTTAGAGCCGACTCCAGAAAAGTTAGAGCCGACTCCAGAATGTCAGACGCAACTCCAAAACTGTCAGAACGACTCTAAACTTTATCTTTATATTTTTTTAATTCCAACGGCTATTGCTATTTATGGATCTAATCCTTCTTACACTTGTTTCTAACGGATAGTTTTAAACTATTTATGGATTAATCGGGATCTATAAGAAGAGGGTTTGCTGCATCCGAAAGAGAAGAGACAAGAGAGACAAAAAGAAAAGAATAAAGAGAAATCTGTGAAATTCATCAGAAAATCAAAGGAGAAAAGAGGGAAAAACTCGTAAGGAAAGATCATACTGATTCCCCAAAAGAAAAGAGAGAGATTCCAAGCTTTTGTTGTTCTATTTCGAAGAAATATCAAAGGAAGAAAGAAGCCCTAGTTTTCTGATCTTCTGAGTCTCAAGAGCATCTTGAAGGAAGATCCATTCAAAGGAAGAGAAGGAAGAAGCCACCAAGATCTGCGAATTAGGCTTTGATTCCTATCCTTTTATTCTTGTTTCATTATTGTATATTTGCTCATAGGAGGAGCTGTTTATCTTGTAAAACAAATATTGTTTGCTGGGTCAATCTGGTGATTGATTCAGTTGAGGCTGTTAGCCTTGTGCAAGCATTAGCTTGTGGTGTTAGGTTTTATGCTGGTGAGCCTTGAAAACCAGCTGGGTTCGTTGTACATCCAGGAAAACAACAAGTTCTAGTTGTGAGCTTGCAAAACAACTCTGCTGTAATCAGATTGATTATAGTGTGGACCCAAAAGATACTTGGGAGTGGACGTAGTTGTAGGTACACCGAACCACTATAAAATCTCCTGTGTTTGCCGTGATTGTCTCTTTATCTTTAACTCTCAATTTGTGCATATTCTATTTTAATTTGTGTGAATCTAAGTTTTTATTTTCACTAGGGGTTATTTTTCAAAAGACTTTAAATTTCAGAAAAACCCAATTCACCCCCCCTCTTGGGTTGCTATCTGGACCAACAAAAGTGATATCTAATTTCAATGTGTTTTATTCTTGAATGTTGAATTAAATTTTTAGTTAAATTATTGCACTTGTGTTATCACATCTAATTGGAGTTTTATCAAGTGTTATGCCATAATCTTCAAGTTGTCTTTAATCCAAAGGATTTGAGCACAGCAACTTCCAGCTGCAACATATTCTGCTTCAGCAGTAGATAATGCAACCGAATTTTGCTTTTTGCTAAACCAAGAGATTAAGTTACATCCTAAAAATTGACATGCACCACTTGTGCTTTTTCTATCTATTTACATCCAGCATAGTCAGAATCAGAATATGCAATCAAGTTTAATGTTGAGTCTCTAGAATACCATAAACCTACATTTTTAGTTCCACTTAAATATCTTAAGATTCTTTTTACAGCAATTAAGTGAGATTCTTTAGGTTCAGATTGAAATCTAGCACATAGACAAACAGCAAACATGATATCTGGTCTACTAGCTGTTAAGTAAAGAAGAGATCCGATCATACCTCTGTAATATTTTTGATCTACTTTCTTACCATCTTCATCTTTGTCCAATTTGCATGAAGGACTCATAGGTGTTCCAAGTGGTTTGATTGACTCCATTCCAAACTTCTTGAGAAGTTCTTTTGTGTATTTTGCTTGATTGATGAAAATTCCCTCTTTGCTTTGCTTGATTTGAAGTCCTAGGAAGAATTGAGTTCTCCCATCATGCTCATCTCAAACTCACCCTGCATTAACTTAGCAAATTCTTGACATAACAGATTGTTAGTAGCACCGAATACAATATCATCAACATATATTTGTACTACTAATAAATCCTTGTCTTTTCTTTTCAAAAATAGTGTTTTATCAACATTTCCTCTTATAAATCATTTTCAATCAGAAATTTACTTAATCTTTCATACCAAGCTCTAGGTGCTTGTTTTAAACCATATAGTGCTTTGTGCAATTTAAAAACATGATTTGGAAATTCATGATCTTCAAAACCAGGTGGTTGTTCAACAAAAACTTCCTCATTTATAAATCCATTTAAAAATGCACTTTTAACATCCATTTGAAATAAATTGATATGCATATGACATGCAAATGCAAGTAATAATCTAATTGCTTCTAAGTCTAGCTACAGGTGCAAAAGTTTCATCAAAATCAATTCCTTCTTCTTGATTATATCCTTTTGCAACTAATCTAGCTTTGTTTCTAATTACTATGCCATTTTCGTCTAATTTATTTCTAAATACCCATTTTGATCCTATAACAGAATGATCTTTAGGTCTATCTACAAGGTCCAGACATTATTTCTAGTAAATTGATTTAATTCTTCTTGCATAGCTAACATCCAATTATTATCTTTTTTGCTTCTTCAATAGTTTTAGGTTCAATTTGAGATACAAATGCAAGATGATTATTGATGTTTCTCATTGATGATCTAGTTCTTACTCCTTGAGATGGATCACCTATAATTAATTCTTTTGGATGACCATAGGCATATCTCCAATCTCTAGGAAGATCTACATCATTATGATTTGCATCAACAACATCAACACTAGGAGAATCATTATCTTTAGCTTCTTGTTCATGATCTGAAGATACATCTATATTTAATTTTTCAATGTCTCTTTCTAGAATGTTTGTATCTTCCTCATCATCAATTTTCCTGAACTGATGCTAAAGATTCATCAAAAATTACATGAATAGATTCTTCTACAATTAAGTTTCTCTTGTTAAACACTCTATAGGCTTTACTAGATGTTGAATATCCTAAGAAAATGCCTTCATCAGATTTTGCATCAAATTTTCCTAGATTATCTTTACCATTATTATGAATGAAACATTTACAACCAAATGCATGAAAGTAACTTATGTTTGGTTTTCTATTATTCCATAGTTCATAAGGAGTTTTCTTAATGATTGGCCTAATTAAAGCTCTATTAAGAATGTAACATGCCGTGTTTATAGCTTCCGCCCAAAAGTATTTTGGTAAGTTGCTTTCACATAGCATGGTACGGGCCATGTCTTCTAAGGTTCTATTTTTTCTTTCAACTACTCCATTTTGTTGTGGTGTTCTAGGTGAAAAATTATGATGGATGTCATTTTCTATGCAAAAGTTTTTAAATAATGATTTTCAAATTCAGTGCCATGATCACTTCTAAGAGACACTATGGTGTTATTTTTCTCATTTGTGACCTTTCTTGAAGAATTTCAAAAACAATGGAAAGGTCTCATCTTTATGAGCTAAAAACAATACCCAAGTGTATCTAGAGTAATCATCTACAATCACAAGACCATATTTCTTTCCTCCTAGACTTGTGGTTCTAGTAGGTCCAAAAAGATCCATGTGAAGTAGTTCAAGTGGCCTAGAAGTGGAAACAATATTTTTAGTTTTGAAAGAGTTTCTAGTTTGTTTTCCAAATTGACATGCATCGCAAATTTTGTTATTTTCAAAATCTAGTTGTGGAAGTCCTTTTACTAAATCCATTCTAATTAATTTTGAAATTAGGTGTGTGCTTGCATGACCTAATCTACGATGCCATAACCAACCAATCTCATTCATATTAGCATTATTAGCAACTAAGCAATGATTACTAGTAGACAAATTGTCTAAATCAATCAAGTATACATTGCCATTTCTATTTCCAATAAAAATAATGCTATTATCAATGGGATTAGAAACAGTGCAGATAGATGCTTCAAATGATACTTTAAAACCTTTATCACATAATTGGCTAATACTTATTAGATTATGTTTTAAACCATTGACATATAAAACATTTTCAATATATGTGGAGGGAGTTATTTGAATTTACCAAACCCCATGATTTGGCCTTTGCCATTGTCACCAAACGTAACAACTCCTCCTCTTTTGCTTTCAAGGATGATGAATTGATCCTTATCACCCGTCATGTGTCTTGAGCAGCCACTATCAAGATACCATTTTTGCTTTAATCTTTTAGCTGCAAGACACTCCTCGTTGTTGTCGTTTGCCATAAAGCAAATGTTTGCAACTTCTTTTTGATCTTCCTCTGAAGAGGATTCATCGCTGTCACTCCAGGTTGCAACATAGGCTTTCTTCTTCTTCTTGTAGGCTTTCTTAGTAGAGGACAATCATATCTAAAGTGCCCCGGTTTCTTACACTCATAGCAAATTAAGGGGTCTTTCTCTTTGTCCTTGTCCTTTTCCTTTTCTCTTTTTCCTTCCATCTTAATTCCAGATTTCTTCTTGTGGAAGGGTCTCTTTCTTCTCATGAATTTTTTGAATTTTCTAGCTAGAAGAGCTGTCTCATCATCATCATCATCATTATCACTGCAGCTCTCCTCACTTTCTGCAGCCTTAAGAGCTATAGTCTTCTTTTTTAACACTTCCTCTATGTGCTGCTTCATGGTTAACTCATGGGTCATTAGTGATCCAAGTAGCTCCTCCAAGGGTAAAGTGTTGAGGTCCTTGGCTTCTTGGATTGCTGTCACCTTTGCTTCCCAAGTCCTTGGAAGTGACCTAAGAATTTTGCGAACAAGTTCAGAATTAGTATAAATCTTACCTAGACTTTTCAAACCATTTACAATATCGTGAATCTAGTATACATGCATGCTATAGTTTCAGTTTGTTCCATGCTGAATAATTCATATTTATGAACAAGAATATTTATCTTAGATTCTTTAACTTGATTTGTACCCTCATGGGTAACCTCTAATCTATCCCATATCTCTTTTGCGGAATTACATGTAGAGATACGATTAAATTCGTTTGCATCTAAGGAACAATATAAGACATTCATGGCCTTAGCATTAAGCTGAGCCATTTTTCTATCATTATCATTCCAATCCCTTTGGGCTTAGGAACAATAGAGCCATCAACTATGTGTGTGGGTGTGCTAGGTCCATTAATTATAACACTCCATAATTCATAATCTGAAGCTTGAATGAATATCCTCATTCTTGCTTTCCAATATGAATAGTTGGAACCATTAAACAAGGGAGGTCTATTTGTAGAATGACCTTCAGCAAATGAAAATCCAACTTGAGCTGCCATTTGGATCTTTAGCTCTTGATCGTGTGATCAAATAAACAATGAGCACTTGCTCTGATACCAATTGTTGGCCCAGATGGCAACCCAAGAGGGGGGAGGGTGAATTGGGTTCTTTAAAAAATTTTAACCTTTTAAAAACTATGTGCTTGAAGATAGATGAAATTAAATGCAATGCGAATATTAAACACAACCAAAGAGATAGAGAAAGAGATAATCAAAGCACGGCAAACACAAAGGTTTTATAGTGGTTCGGTGTATCCAACACCTACGTCCACTCCCAAGATCCACTTGGGTCCACACTATAATCCTCTTGATTACAGTCGAGTTGTTTTACAAGATCACAACTCAAAACTTGTTGTTTCCCAGGGATCACAACGAACCCAGCCGGTTTTCCGGGCTCACCAGCACAAAACCCTAAACTCAAGCTAATCTAGCTTGACCCGAGGTATACTACCTCCACTAGTTCAATCCCCTTGATAGAACTAGCACAAACAAGAAAGAATAATGTTTTTCAATAATACAAAGCTCCTCAAATGAGCAAATATTCAAAATAAAGGAATAAGGTTAGAAAAGCCTGTTTGAAGTATATTGGATTTGAGCTTTTCTTCTTTTCCTTTTCTCTTTGAGATGTTGAATCAGGCCTCAGCTTTGATTCTTGTAAATATTGCAGATGAGAAGTTGAAAAATCTCAAAAACAGAGCTTTTCCTCCTTTTGGAATCCTTCGATTTTTCTAATTGAGCGCCTTGGATTTCTCTTTGAGCTTTTTGGAGTGGAAGGATTTGAGTTTGAACTCTCTTTGATTTCAGGCTCAAGACTTCATGGATTTTTGATTTGAAAGCACTCTCTTTTTTCCATTTTTCCTTCTTTTTCAAACGGGCGTTCTTCCCTTTTATAGATTTCCTTTAATCCATTTTTGGTGAGAAAACTAGCCGTTGGAATGTACCGGGAAAGTTTTTCCAAACAAAATATATCCGTTAGAAGTTAGGTAAAAAGAAATATTACCATTAGAGCTGATCTGGCATTTTAAAATTTCGTTTCAGATAGGTTGGAGTCGGCTCCAACTTTTCAGGTGTCGGCTCCAAGTTGTTTATCCAAAAATAGAAAGTTCTGAGTTCGTCGAGGAGTCGGCTCCGAAAAAGTTAGGTGTCGGCTCGCCATGGTCAGGTGTCGGCTCCAAAAGACTGTAAGTGTCGGCTCAAAGGTAGTCAAAAATCAAGCGTTCTGTCCCCGCATCGGAGTCGGCTCCAGACACTGTAAGTGTCGACTCCGAAACTCTGGGTGTCAGCTCTGAACCGTATCAAAAATCAGAAGAATATTTGACTGGCCATGGGGTCGGCTCCAGAATTCATAGGTGTTGACTCCAGGCTCTAAAACCTTGAAATTTATATTTTGCAATTGATTCAAAACATTTCTTAATGCCTTTAAATTAATCAAATATTTTTAAGCCCTGAAACACTTGTCAAATCTATTAGTAATCAAATAAATATACTCAATTCCTTTATTAATCATCAAAATCAATAATTGGGTCAACAGCAGGGGTGTCGTAGGATTTGGCCTTTTGGGTGTCGTCGCTTTAAAGTTAGGGTATCGTTACGCAAGAGCTGGGGTGTCGTCGATTGAAAGCTATGGTGTCCCCTTACGTGAGAGCAGGGGTATCGTAGGATTTGGCCTTTTGGGTGTCATCGCGTTAAAGCAAGGGTGTCGTTACGCAAGAGCTGGGGTGTCATCGATTGAAAGCTATGGTGTCCTTACATGTGAGCAGGGGTGTCGTAGGATTGGCCTTTCGGGTGTCATCGCGCTATGTCGTTACGCGAGAGCTGGGATGTCGTAGTATGCTAAATCGGATGTCAACCCTCCCCCGCCTTAACAGTCCCTGCATGGGTGTCGTCGCTTTAAAGCTAGGGTATCGTTAGGCGAGAGCTGGGATGTCATAGTATCCTAAATCTGGGATGTCGTCGCTCTCCGCCTTTTAACAGTCCCCGCATGGGTGTCATCGCTTTAAAGCTATGGTGTCGTTACGCGATAGCTGGGGTATCATCGATTTAAAGCTATGGTGTCCTTACGTGAGAAAAGACAGCCTAGTTACAAAGCAACGACATCAATGCTTAAAAGAAACTCTGTCGATGAGACTAAGACACCCTAGTTACAAAGCACTTCATTTGCAACTAAGATACCCTAGTTACAAAGTTACAACACCCATGTTTTATATATGCTCCTGTGTTAGTTGACTCAATACATAAGCATCAAACTCGTCATCAAAGTTTAGGAACGTGGTACAATTCTTTCCATGTCCTCTCCGGTGTTAATTGACTGCATACAAATCAGCCTGTTGTTTAAAGCAACTCTTATTTCATTTTGCATTGGTGGAGCGTCAACGGTAGCCTTGACCAGATTTTTCCTTGATCTTTTTGACTTCTTCTAGACTCCACTCTTTAATCTGTTCTCTCTTGGATGACCTTTCGTCTTAATTTGCTCATGATCTTAAATTACAAGCTGTGTACTTGGCTTAGCTGCGTAGTTAGTATCCACAACAATTTTGAATATAGGTGTTAGACCATCCATCACTAAATTAAATGCATCTTCAGACATGGAGGCTATCTCTGTGAGCTTCATCATCCGATGACTTAGCAAACTATATCTACAATCAATAACATAATGTTATCAAAAATATATTAAGACATTTTAAATAAAAAATTATCACTGCGTACCGTGATTTTCGTGTGCTTTTATCACAACCTTCAGTATTGCAGTCGAAATCGTCGAATTGGTATTTCATGTCCTTGCCCCATCTCTTCAAGAAGTATTTATCTAATAAATGAAATACGTTGCTTTGATGAAGAACCAATAAGGCATGCCTACACAGGTAACCCTTGAACTGAAAGGATCAACATTTGCATTGGACATCCTCAATATTTCTATCATATGACACGATTTAATCTTTGATCATCTCCTTGCCGATTCCATCGACTTCAATCCTTTCATATGACTTTACAGAATATACACAACAGTTATCAGCTTCCTTGATCAATTTAGTATTTGATGCAGCCATTTCAAGGATCTTATTCTGAATTTTTTGAAAATATGCCTTGTATACCTTCCTGCAGCTTGTCTCTCAAAAGGTGATGATGTCTTTAGGAAAGCAATCATTTGCAATGTCCTATTATCTTCCTCATTTTTTGCCTCGTACCTTTTCTCCAAGGCATCTTCGTACTTACCTATGAACTCCGTTAGTGTAGTCTTCGAATTTATAAACCCATCGAAGAAGTGATTGATGCCCTTGCTCCTTTGTGAAGATGACATTCCTGTACATAATTTTGTCAAAAAAAGAAGCATTGAACGCGAACATTAACCAAAGACAATGACATACAAACCTGCGAAGAATGTATCCTTTAGGTAAACTGGGACCCATTTATCACGACATTCGTAAAGGACATTGAACCAATCTATAGCCTTGCATTCTTTATATTTCCATAACATGTGCCCACCTTTCCTTGAATGACTGTATGGTCAATGAATCATATATCGCCTCATCAAAATCAACCATAAATTTGGGATTTGCTGTGCAAATGTGGCAATCTTTTTAGGTATCTTCTTTAATATATGCCAAAGACAAAATTGATGTCGTGTGTTAGGAAAAACCTCCCTAACAGCAGCCTTGATTGCCTTATCTTAGTCAGTTATTATGGCAATAGGTGCTTGACTACCATTTGCATCCAGCCATGACTGAAAAACCCATTTATATGTCTCAGTACTCTCATCAGACAACAATGTGCAACCAAGCAAGGTGGACTATCCATGATGGTTGATCCCAACGAATGGATAAAAAGGTATTTGATATCTATTTATCAAGTAGGTTGAGTCAAAGCTTAGAACATTACCGAAGTATGTGCATACCAATCTTGACCTTGGATGAATCCAGAAGACAGACCTGAGATGACCATTATAATTAAGGTCTAAGGTATAGAAGAAATTGGGATTTCTGAGTTGCATTTCTGTGAAATGGATTACCATCGACTGAGCACCTCCTTCTTTCAGCTTAGACTGACGTTTGCGAAAAATGAAATTACGAGCATCCTTCTCTATGAAATCCAATTGTCTTTTGCCCCATTTTCTTCTTGCTATGGCAGAGTATATCTGAGTTGTCGGTACATTCACAGCATGTAAATTGCTGATCTCTGCTTCTCTGGTGTGCTGATCCTCCTATGCGACCGTAGATAACCAGTTGATGTTATGGACATCCGATGGTTTGTTCTAGAGAAACCTCAACCAATATCCACTTACCACTTGTAGCATTCAGTCTTGCTTTTATGGATGCCATACAATCAACTTTCCTAGTATCCCTATGATTCATACTCTTCTCTGTTTTTCTAGATTTTTCTTGCCTCCAACACACTAAGTGCTTGAAGCAAAGTTGTTTCTTGTTGTTGACCCTGCTACACAGTGTTGTGATTCCAAAACCAACTCTTTTTGCATATCCATTGTAGAAAGTATATACAATATCTGCTGAATTGAATTCCATTTCAGTTTGAGGAACTACAGTATCATCCCCTGCATTTGGAGCGATGGGTAAAGGTGCACGGCCGGGAGTGTGCTCGATTTCTTTCCGATCTATAATTTCAGCATCGTCTGTGAAAATATAGGCACACAGTCATGAACAATGATATCCATAGATTTAGCTGTCAATATATCCTGACAAAGCATGAGGACACCAAGGTTAAAAAAATACGACAACTCAGTTGAAGAAATACGACAACATAATTATGATAGAACATCAGATACCAAGAATACATGCCAACTATGATCTGAATAATGGCTCCCTGATTGTCTTCCTAGTTAAAAACTATGACACCCTTTAAAAGTTAAAGATATGAACTTACAATAGCCGAATTCAGAAGTCACGACACCCAGTTTACAAAAAATGACACAGAAGCTGTAAAATGACGATACCCATTCATAAGACATTGAGCCAGGGCCTAATGACACCAAGGTTCACATATTACAACACCGTAGCTGAAACTATAGACGTGAGTAGACGTGACGACACTCCAGAAAATAACCTACGACACCCGAGCTATCAAATGATGATACCCTAGCTCCAAATGTTAGCTATAGAACTTACGACACCTCTGAAATAATCCGATGACACCCCAGCCTTACGACACCCAAGGAAAACATTACGACACTGTAGGCCTTTTCGATCAAAAGGTTATAAGCATGGGTGTCGTAGCATTGTCGCTAGGGGGTCGTTCAGTTTCAACTAGAGTATGGCGAAGATTTTTGGGTGAATTCCTCTTGGGGTGTCGCGAGGCTTTTCTCCAGCGTCCGTTGTAAGCATGGGTGTCGTAGCTTTTTTGCTAGGGTATCGTAATATTTCAACTAGGGTGTCGCAAATGATTTTTGGGCGAATTCCTCTTAGGGTGTCGCGGGCCTTCTCTCCAGCGTCCATTATAAGCACTGGTGTCGTAGCATTGTCGCTAGGATGTCGTGATGTTTGAACTACGGTGTCGCGAAGGATTAAAATTACGATACGACCCCCGAAAGCAACCAACGATACTCCTGATTAAAACTACGATACGACACCTGAGAAAACAACCTACGGCACCCTAGAAAGACTGTTACGACACCCCAGTTCTCATAGTTGTAGACGTGATGACACCCCAGAAAATAACCTACGATACCCAAGCTGTCAAATGATGACACCCTAGCTCCAAATGTTAGCTATAGAACTTACGACACCTCTGAATAATCCGACAACACCCCAGCCATACGACACCCAAGGAAAACATTACGACACTGCAGGCCTTTTCGATCAAGAAAGTTATAAGCATGAGTGTCGTAGCATTGTCGCTAGGGTGTCATTCAGTTTCAACTAGGGTGTCACAAAGATTTTGGGCGAATTCCTCTTGGGGTATCGTGAGGCTTTTCTCCAGCGTTCGTTGTAAGCATGGGTATCGTAGCGTTGTCGCTAGGGTATTGTAATATTTCAACTAGGGTATCGCGAATGCTTTTCGGGAGAATTCCTCTTGGGGTGTCGCGGGCCTTCTCTCCAGTGTCCGTTATAAGCACTGGTGTCGTAGTATTATCGCTAGGATGTCGTGATATTTGAACTGCGGTGTCGCGAAGGATTAAAACTACGATACGACCCCCGAAAGCAACAAACAACACTCCTGATTAAAACTATGATACGACACCCGAGAAAAAACCTACGATACCCTATAAAACAACTTACGACACCCAAGAAAGACTATTACGATACCCCAGTTCTCATAGCTGTAAACGTGACGACACCCCAGAAAATAACCTATGACACCGACACCCTAGCTCCAAATGTTAGCCATAGAACTTACGATACCTCTGAAATAATCCGACGACACCCCAGCCTTACGACACCCAAGAAAACATTACGACACTGCAGTTACAAACCTTCGACACCCCAGTTCTTATATAACGACACCCCAGATGTAACCGTTAAGCCATGCCCCAACTGTCACCAGCTCTCATATAGGGACACCCTAGCTGAAACTGAATTTAGAAAATCGTAGGACACCCGAGTTGTCAAATGACGACACTAGAGCTATACGGACAGGAAATAATGGGGAATATAGGCTGAAACACTCTGACGACACCCCAGTTCATAAGGTATAATATCCTAGTTAAAAGAGTATGACATTCATGCTACAAAACACTAAACTCAAGGTGTTGACATTTGTGCAGAAAAAACTAAACACTAAACAGTTATGACTCCCAGAATATCATAGCTGTTTTGGTCTAAGGAAGTTACCCGCGCATTAAACGGTTTCCTTATGCATTAACTTCCTCTAACGACAAAAAATAGTTGGTGTAATAAAGGAGCTTTACAAAGAAGTGGGAATAAGGACTTTTTACTTCCTACAGCAGATGACATTTTCTCCTGAAGATTATGAAGAAGTCTTCGGTAGCTACGTATTTCAGCCTCGAAGCTGAAATATTTTCTTTCAACCGAAAATCAAAATAGAGCAAAACCTGACACCGGACTCTCAGAGCGAGGGCTCAGGATCTTGCTCAAACCTTGGATTGATTTCTCGCATCTAAAAGCCAGAGCGAGGGGGAAGAATGTTTTAGAATCGGAAAGAGTTTTTCTTGCACAGACATAATCTAAGAAAAAATGGCGGTAGAAGTAGGCAAGAGGGAAAGGAATTTTCATATGTACACTATTTTTAAAATAAAGGCGAAGCGCTTTTAATGGACGTCACGATCAAAACGTAACATCGTAGCAGAGCCATACCGTCCCGATCATCAGTCTACGCAGGATCCATGTGGACTAATAAGGAGAGGCGGTGCAGCCCATATAGGACTTGCTGCACCGAAGGTAGTATACAAAGATTTTTCCTATTGGATTAAACCCCAAACTATCCCGAACCTCCGGTCCTCCATCCCCAACCTCTTCCTCCCCCTCTTGCAGTACACCGACAATCACGTGCTCTCTGCCTCCAACTCCTTCCGGCCGTCGACCCCACCGGCGCCGCGATCTGCACAGCCTCTTCCTCTTCCTCGTCAGCGGTATGAAGAGACCAACGAGATCTCTTGTTGGGCCAACACTGGAGCAACACGTCCCCGCCCCCTAGTGACACCCTGTTGATCTCATGGTGGTGATTCTGGGCTTTCGCGGCCGCCGTAGTGGAGGCTACGGCATTGTGCGGCAGTTGGTTCTCGGTGTGAGGGGAATCGAAAGGGGGGGGGGGTGTGGAATATGGGGAAAGTGGTGGTCCTGAGATGCAGTCGATCCCGACATAGAATGCCTCGGAGGTTTCCCTTCAAAGGGGGAGTAGTTCGGGATCCGGCCACCATTGTCGGCATCATCTTCCCTGTAGGCTCTCAGGTTGTTCTTCCTTCCATTGCTGAGGGACACACAATTGGGCTTACTCTGTATCTGTTATCAGAGAAAAGAAGAGGAGGTCATCAATGGGACTAAATCTAACAATATTGGTAGTATCTAATGCTATAGCTATCAAAAATTACCAGAAGAGTAGATTGAAGAAGGGGACGATGAGTCTTTGGCGAGGTGGAGCACGGCGTCCCTAAATCTGTGAGGGAATGTTGCAATAACTGGCGCATGCAGGGGGCCCACATGGCAATTCTAGTTATGACTCCAGTGTAACGTTTGAAAATATTACCTCTAGCTGTTTCAAATGATTTGCATGTAACTAGCTTGAATGTTGTTGTTATTATTATTATTATTGATGAATTGTGACTGATGATGCCAAATCACCAGCCTCGAGCATGCGGTCGCCTCCTCCAGCGAGCTCCTCGCCCTGCAAGCAAGTCCCGGGGCTGGAGATTTCGGCGGACCCTCCGGGGACCCTCCGACGCTCAAGTCAGTGGTCTGGGCATCGCCGTGAGCTTGAGGAAGCTCGAAAGAGAAAGAGAGAGATGGCTCCGAGAGAAAGATCTCTCGTTGTGAGCATTTAGGGGTGTCATTAGTGTGTTACCTGGTCGGGAGTCCCTCTTACCCATCTTATAGGTGCTTAAGAGTTTTTTTTGGCTTGAGTGGTTGAGGCCTTGTAATGATGACCTTGATGGGTGAAGTGTCAGAGCTGACGTCTGTGAGGCATGGGGTTCAACCACTTTGTAAGAGCATTTAAGGTGATGGCAGCAATGGCAGAGCTTGCTTCCTTTTTTGATATGTTAGGACTGCGGTCAAGTCCCATCAAGGTCGGTGGCTGCAGCTAGTTGGTGGTCCTGTTCTATCGGAGAAGGGAAAGCGGGGTCGTCCTCCCCGGCTGGGAGGTGCCGGGGCTGCCTGGCTTGGACAGGCTGGGGCCGGTCGGAAGGCACCAGGGCCGCTTGGCTTGGACAGGCCGGGGCCGGCTAGGAAGGTGCCGGGGCCGACTGGCTTGGACAGGCCGGGGCCGGCTGGAAGGTGCCAGGGCCGCTTGGCTTGGACAGGCCGGGGCCGGCTGGAAGATGCCGGGGCCGCCTGGTTTGGATAGGCGGGGCCGGTTGGAAGGTGCCGGGGTCGGCTAGAAGGTGTCGTGGCCGCCTGGCTTGGACAGGCCGGGGCCTGCTGGAAGGTGCCGGGGCCGCTTGGCTTGGACAGGCCGGGGCCAGCTGGAAGGTGCCGGGGCCGGCTGGAAGGTGCCGTGGCGTCAGGCTTGGACAGGCCGGGGCCAACCGGAAGGTGCCGGGGCAGCTTGGCTTGGACAGGCTGCGGCCGGCTGGAAGGTGCCGGGGCTGGCTGGATTGGACAGGACGGGGCCAGCTAGAAGGTGCCGGGGCATCTTGGCTTGGACAGGCCAGGGCCGGCTGGAAGGTGTCGTGGCCGCCTGGCTTGGACTGGCTGGGGCCGGCTGGAAGGTGCCGGGGCCGCCTGGCTTAGACAGCCGGGCCGGCTAGGAAGGTGCTGTGGCTGCCTGGCTAGAAGTTGCTGGGGCCGCTGGCTTAGATAGGCCGGGGCCGGCTGGAAGGTGCCAGGGCCGCTTGGCTTGGATAGGCCGGGGCCGGCTGGAAGACGCCAGGGCCACCTGGCTTGGACAGGTCGGGGCCGGCTGGAAGATGCCGGGCGCCTGGCTTGGACAGGCCGGGGCGGCTAGGAAGGTGTCGTGGTCGCCTGGCTTGGACAGGCCGGGGTCGGCTGGAAGGTGCCGTGGGCGCCTGGCTTGGACAAGCGGGGCCGGCTGGAAGGTGCCAGGGCCGCCTGGCTTGGACAGGCCGGGGCCGGCTAGGAAGGTGTCGGGGCCGCCTGGCTTGGACAGGCCGGGGCCGGCTAGGAAGGTGCCGTGGCCACCGGGCTTGGACAGGCCGGGGCCGGCCTTGAAGCCATCGGCCGTTGGGGCTGTCGGCCTTTGGGGCATTGTTATTGGAGGTGTCGGCCTTGGAGCTGTCGACCTTGGAGCTCTCGGCCTTTAGGGCCATCGGTCTTGGAGCCGTCGGCCTTGGAGCTGTCGGCCATGGAGCTCTTGGCCTTGGAGCTGTCGGCCTTGGAGCTGTCGGCCTTGGAGCTCTCGGCCTTTGGGGCCGTCGGCCTTGGAGCTCTCGGCCATGGAGCTCTCGGCCTTGGAGTTGTCGGCCTTGGAGCGTCGGCCTTGGAGCTCTTGGCCTTTGGGGCCGTCGGTCTTGGAGCCGTCGGCCTTGGAGCTGGCGCCTTGGAGCTCTCAGCCTTGGAGCTGTCGGCCATGGAGCTCTCGGCCTTGGAGCTGTCGGCCTTGGAGCTATCGGTCATGGAGCTCTCGGCCTTGGAACTGTCGGCCTTGGAGCTATCGGCCTTGGAGCTCTTGGCCTTGGAGCTGTCGGCCTTGGAGCTCTCAGCCTTTGGGGTCGTCGGTCTTGGAGCCGTCGGCCATGGAGCTGTCGGCCATGGAGATCTCAGCCTTGGAGCTGTCGGCCTTGGGGCATCGGTCTTGGAGGTGTCGGCCTTGGAGCTGTCGACCTTGGAGCTCTCGGCCTTTGGGGCCGTCGGTCTTGGAGCCGTCGGCCTTGGAGTTATCGGCCTTGGAGCTCTCGGCCTTGGAGCTGTCGGCCATGGAGCTATCGGCCTTGGAGTTATCGGCCTTGGAGCTCTCGGCCATGGAGCTCTCGGCCTTGGAGCTGTCGGCCTTGGAGCTGTCGGCCTTTGGGGCCGTCGTCTTGGAGCCATCAGCCTTAGAGTTGTCGGCCTTGGAGCTCTCGGCCTTGGAGCTCTCGCCTTTGGGGCCGTCGGGTGCGCGTGGCTTTAAGGCCATAAATGCTACTGTGGCCGAAGGGCCCTTTGGAGGCCAAAGGGGGGCTCCGTCAGTTTCCTTCCTTCACGGTTCTCTAACGGCATTGGATTAGCCACATCAGATGCCCCCTTGCCCCTGAGACGAAGAGGCCTACCCCAACAAGACGAAAGGGTCGTTACCTCCCAAGTGGCTGATACTCGCCTGATGCAGGGCTTCATGGCTGGCTGGTGCAGGGCTTTAGGTGCCGACGGGTGTCGGCTTCATGCCTGGCTGGTGCAGGGCTTTAGGTACCGACGGGTGTCGGGCTTCATGCCTGGCTGGTGCAGGGCTTTGTGCCTGGCTGGTGCAGGGCTTCATGCCTGGCTGGTGCAGGGCTTTAGGTGCTGACGGGTGTCGGGCTTCATGCCTGGCTGGTGCAGGGCTTTAGGTGCCGAGGTGTCGGGCTTCATGCCTGGCTGGTGCAGGGCTTCATGTGCCGACGGGCGTCGGGCTTCATGCCTGGCTGGTGCAGGGCTTCATGCCTGGCTGGTGCAAGGCTTTAGGTGCCGACGGGTGTCGGGCTTCATGCTTGGCTGGTGCAAGGCTTTAGGTGCCGATGGGTGTCGGCTTCATGCCTGGCTGGTGCAGGGCTTCATGTGCCGACGGGCATCGGGCTTCATGCCTGGCTGGTGCAGGGCTTTAGGTGCCGACGGGTGTCGGGCTTCATGCCTAGCTGGTGCAGGGCTTCATGTGCCGACGGGTGTCGGGCTTCATGCCTGGCTGGTCCAGGGCTTCATGCCTGGTTGGTGCAGGGCTTTAGGCGCCGACGGTGTTGGGCTTCATGCCTGGCTGGTGCAGGGCTTCATGTGCTGATAGGTGTCGGGCTTTATGCCTGGCTGGTGCAGGGCTTCATGTGCCGACGGGTGTCGGGCTTCATGCCTGGTTGGTGCAGGGCTTTAGGTGCCGACGGGTGTCGGGCTTCATGCCTGGCTGGTGCAGGGCTTCATGTGCCAACGGGCGTCGGGATTCATGCCTGGCTGGTGCATGACTTCATGCCTGGCTGGTGCAGGGCTTTAGGTGCCGACGGGTGTCGGGCTTCATGCCTGGCTGGTGCAGGGCTTCATGCCTAGCTGGTGCAGGGCTTTAGGTGCCGATGGGTGTCGGGCTTCATGCCTGGCTGGCCCAGGGCTTTGGTGCCGGCGCTTGGGGCCGGCTGGGGCCGTCCCTGCTGGACCTGGGCTTTTGTTGTTGAGAGCCGGTGGTACACCGCTCTGCCAGTGGTACACTGGGCTTCATGCCTGGCTGGCCAGGGCTTTGGTGCCGGAGCTTGGGGCCGGCCGGGGCCGTCCCTGCTGGACCGGGCTTTTGTTGCTGAGAGCCGGGGGTACACCGCTCTGCCAGTGGTACACTGGGCTTCATGCCTGGCTGGCCCAGGGCTTTGGTGCCGCGCTTGGGGTCGGCCGGGCCATCCCTGCTGGACCGGCTTTTGTTGCTGAGAGCCGGTGGTACACCGCTCTGCCAGTGGTACACTGGGCTTCATGCCTGGCTGGCCCAGGGCTTTGGTGCCGGTGCTTGGGGCCGGCCGGGGCCGTCCCTGCTAGACCCGAGCTTTTGTTGCTGAGAGCCGGTGGTACACCGCTCTGCCAGTGGTATACTGGGCTTCATGCATGGCTGGCCTAGGGCGGGTCGGGCTTTTGTGCGCCAAAGCGAGGTTGGCCTTGGATGTTGATGCAAGGTAGATCTTCCCTGCATGACATTTTTAAGTATTAATGAAAGAAAATTGTCTTAAGTGCAATGTACTTAGCTCTTGTAGCACCCATGTTTTTTCTTTTGTGGATTTGAGCACTTCCGTCCACTGGTGACCTGCCCCCCAGGGAGTCATGTTAGTCGGATTGGAAGTGTCGTTGCCCTTACTTGGGCCTTCTCTCGCATTGGAGGCCAGGATGAGATGCCTGTGGCCGGGAAGAAGCTGGAAACCGGTACAAAGCTGGAGTCCATTGAGGAAAGCCTCGACAGTTAGTGGTCATTGAAGATGAATGGCTGGGAGAGTCCATCGAGGGCGTTGCTGAGAGGCTTGGGGTGCTGCTGAGTGGCCCCCGAGCGCTGCTTCTGCAGTTCATGAACTGCTACTTTCAAAGCTTGATCCTGCCGATTGAGGATGGCCAGCTGGTTAATCAAAGCAGCTGAAGTTGGTGGTGAAGGAGCAGAGAGGGTGGCCTTTCGCTACCTAGTGCGATGTGGATGCCCCCCAGCACGATTGGTAAGAACCTTTGGCATGCGCATCACCACCATAGCAATCTTAGAGGGGACGGAGGCTTATAGCTCAGGGAGACAGAGCTTTCTTTCCTTCAGCGCGTCCCCCCTACCTGGCGCGCCAATCTGATGACGCCAAATCACCAGCTCGAGCATGTGGTCGCCTCCTCCAGCGAGCTCCTCGCCTGCAAGCAAGTCCCGGGGGCTGGAGATTCGGCGGGGACCCTTCGACGCTCAAGTCAGTGGTCTGGGCATCAGCCGTGAGCTTGAGGAAGCTCGAAAGAGAAAGAGAGAGATGACTCCGAGAGAAAGATCTCTCGTTGTGAGCGTTTAGGGTGTCATGAGCGTGTTACCTGGTCGGGAGTCCCTCTTACCCATCTTATAGGTGCTTAAGAGTTTTTTTTGGCTTGAGTGGTTGAGGCCTTGTAATGATGACTTGATGGGTGAAGTGTCAGAGCTGACGTCTGTGAGGCATGGGGTTCAACCACTTTGTAAGAGCATTTAAGGTGATGGCAGCAATGGCAGAGCTTGCTTCCTTTTTTGATATGTTAGGACTGCAGGTCAAGTCCCATCAAGGTCGGTGGCTGCAGCTAGTTGGTGGGTCCTGTTCTACCGGAGAAGGAAAAGCAGGGGCCGTCCTCCCCGGCTGGGAGGTGCCGGGGCCGCCTGGCTTGGACAGGCCGGGGCCGGCCGAAAGGCACCGGGGCCGCTTGGCTTGGACAAGCCGGGGCCGGCTAGGAAGGTGCCGGGGCCGGCTAGCTTGGACAGGCGGGGCGGCTGGAAGGTGCGGGGCCGCTTGGCTTGGACAGGCCGGGGCCGGCTGGAAGACGCCGGGGCCGTCTGGTTTGGACAGGCCGGGGGACAGGCCGGGGCCGGCTGGAAGGTGCCTTGGCCGCCTGGCTTGGACAGGTCGGGGCGGCTGGAAGGTGCCAGGGCCGCTTGGCTTGGACAGGCCGGGCCGGCTGGAAGCTGCCGTGGCCGCCTGGCTTGGACAGGCCGGGGCCAGCTGGAAGGTGCCGGGGCCGCTTGGCTTGGACAGGCGGGGCCGGCTGGAAGGTGCCGGGGCCGGCTGGAAGGTGCGTGGCCGCTGGCTTGGACAGCTGAGGCCGGCTGGAAGGTGCCGGGGCCGCCTGGCTTGGACAGGCCGGGGCCGGCTGGAAGGTGTCGGGGCCGCTTGGCTTGGACAGCTGGGGCCAGCTGGAAGACGCCGGGGCCGCCTGGCTTGGATAGGCCGGGGCCGGCTGGAAGGTGTCGTGGCCGCCTAGCTTGGACAGGCCGGGGCCGGCTGGAAGGTGTCGGGGCCACCTGGCTTGGAAAGGCCGGGGCCGGCTAGAAGGTGCCGGGGCTGCCTGGCTTGGATAGGCCGGGGCCGGCTAGGAAGGTGTCGGGGCCGGCTAAGAAGGTGTCGTGGCCACCTGGCTTGGACAGGTTGGGGCCGGCCTTGAAGCCGTCGGCCGTTGGGGCTGTCGGCCTTTGGGGCGTCGGTCTTGGAGGTGTCGGCCTTGGAGCTGTCGACCTTGAACTCTCGGCCTTTGGGGCCGTCGGTCTTGGAGCCATCGGCCTTGGAGCTGTCGGCCTTGGAGCTGTCGGCCATGAGCTCTTGGCCTTGGAGCTGTCGGCCTTGGAGCTGTCAGCCTTGGAACTCTCGGCCTTTGGGGCCGTCGTCATGGAGCTGTCGGCCTTGGAGCTGTCGGCCTTGGAGCTCTCGGCCTTTGGGGCCATCGGTCTTGGAGCCGTCGGCCTTGGAGCTGTCGGCCTTGGAGCTCTCGGCCTTGGAGCTGTCAGCCATTGAGCTCTCGTCCTTGGAGCTGTCGGCCTTGGAGCTGTCGGCCATGGAGCTCTCGGCCTTGGAGCTGTCGGCCTTGGAGCTCTCGGCCTTGGAGCTGTCGGCCTTGGAGCTCTCGGCCTTTGGGGCCGTCGGTCTTGGAGCCGTTGGCCTTGGAGCTATCGGCCATGGAGCTGTCGGTCTTGGGGCGTCGGTCTTGGAGGTGTCGGCCTTGGAGCTGTCGACCTTGGAGCTCTTGGCCTTTGGGGCCGTCGGTTTTGGAGCCGTCGGCCTTGAAGCTATCGGCCTTGGAGCTCTCGGCCTTGGAGCTGTCGGTCTTGGAGCTCTCGGCCTTTGGGGCCGTCGGTCTTGGAGCTGTCGGCCTTGGAGCTTTCGGCCTTGGAGCTCTCGGCCTTTGGGGCCGTTGGGTGCGCGTGGCTTTAAGGCCATAAACGCTACTGTGGCCGAACGGCCTTTTGGAGGCCAAAGGGGGGCTCCGTCGGTTTCCTTCCTTCACGGTTCTCTAACGGCATTGGATCAGCCACATCAGTGACCATCGTAGGATCATCCTTAGATGATCTTTTTGATTAGATAATCTCAACATATTCTAATATTATCATCAGTGTATGTAATTTAGTCATTATGGAAGGAAATTGCTGTCGTTTTCAAGCCATCGTTTCCATTGATGAGTTGAGGATATCAATCAAAACTGAGTTCCGATGTTCCTCTTTGGCCTAGTATGATTGTCTATTGAACTCCATAGCAGGACAAAAGAAAGAATGCAACAATCTCTCCAGAACGTGTGGCTTTATTCCATATCAAACGAACAAACTTCTAATACATGATACCAAGTACAGGAAACAATAACTCGTAATTACAAGGTTGAACATCAGGTCAACAAATTGGAAAAAGAAGGAGCTTTTATACATCTAGTGATCTGCACCGTGGCTTTTATACATCTGCACCAAGAACAGATATCATAGCATCTCTATATACTGGTTTAACTTGTGATCTACACCGTGGCTTTTATACATCTAATGATAACAGAACTCAATCAGACCCAGACCCAGACCCAGTGCTCTTAACATGGGGCTTGCTTTGTGACGTGCTGCGATTCCAACTAGAAGCCCGCGTACTGTTTAGCGAGCATATGCTTCTGATGACATGCTAATGGGTGCACGAGTGACATAATCAGGAAGATCAAATGCATCAACAAGTTCTTTGGCAACTCCCCTCAACTGAAAACTCAGGTATTCTGTCAGCTTGTTGATGGCCTGAGAGATGAAGCAGCCCAGTATAAGCTAGTCATATACATTTGGCCACTAGCATAAACCAAATGAAAACAAAATCTCATGACACAAATCATAGTTGCCATACCTTTGCTTTATTTGGGCCACATAGTCATCATTACTATACGTTTCAATATAATTCCAGATACGATCCAGTGCATAGATTAACCCATTTTTGAAAGGACAGTAGGCACAATGACCTGTTTGGTGGCAATGGAATTACATCTTTGGCAACCTGTGGTTAAGCAACCAAGCAAACAAAAAATAAGACAGGTCTGTATGATAAAACATTGGAGCTCTCATGAAAAACAAACTTACTTTAAAACTTAAAAGGGACATAGGTTGAGTTGGCTCATGAAGGCATCCGAGTCAGAAAATAGTAAGAAAATGCCTAACATCATGGCCTTTGGCTCAGATAGGGTGTCAAACATATACTTCACAATGGTTGCATTTAGAAATGCCCTCCAAGTCAATATCACAGCACACACATTGAGCGTCAAAACAAATAAGAAGTCCCTATATCATTGCCGAATTGAATTAATAGGCTCAAAACTAATCACAGCCCATGCCTAGGGGAAGCGATAGGATCATCGGAGTCTCCTCCTCCCTCAAGATCTACATGGATTGTATCATTGTCAGTCTCATTACGTAAATTCAGTTCATTGAAATACCAATCATCCGAATGAGTAAATAGAGGAGGGGAAGTAATCCTTGAAATTGGAACGTCTGATGATCAGAGAGCTGAAATTGCTTGTAGAGGAGTGTAATCAATGCGTGTTGCAGCTCCTACACCAGTAGCAACTTATTTTCCATACCATATGAGCATATCCTTATATGGTGTGAAAGGCTTGTTCCGATAGTGTATCAGTTTCTTATTGACCTAGTATACACCTAAATATACACTTAGCTTCAATTTTTTCAAGTAAATGAAAATGTAAGAAACATGGACTGATTTGCTTACCGAGATCACACTCTCCCATGTTCATCAGTATTGGCTGGGATTTGTCTCTCTGGATCCCAACCCCAACCAGACAAAGTCGCCAAGTAATGATATCGATGAAATATTTTTCTTAAAATTTTCAATCTATTTTGCATGTTTTGAACGGTGTAGTTGGCTTTAGCTACCATATTGAACCGTTCAAGAATCCGAATGAGTGTAGGCTTGGTAAATGTGTTTCTGATTGTACCACGCTAAGAAACTATAATAAAAAGGAATAAGATTCTAGAGTTTGTGAAGATCAATCCACTTAAATATGTTCCAGCTCTGGTGGATGGGGATACAGTGGTTTTCGACTCCTTTGCAATTATACTAGTGAGTCAAATGATGATCCCATGACTTGTTGGGTTTTACTTGCTTGCCTTTAAACATGGTAGTGATGGTAATATTTTGCCTTTGCCTTGGACAGTATTTGGAAGATAAGTATCCTCAACATCCATTGCTACCACAAGATCCTAAAAAGAAGGCCCTCAATCTCCAGGCAGGCTTCCATGGCAATGCTAGTAGTGTCGTATGCTGCTAGTAGCATGATAGCATGAAATAGCATACTGACTTAGTTTAGTTGATATTAAGTATCTGTGAAAATCAAGGTAAACCATAAATGATAGCATGATAAAGTTTTTTGGTTGGCAGATACTATTAGTTGATACTTAGTTTACTCGATACAAGTATTTAGTTGATACTAAGTATTATAATGAAGGTTAGATGGTTGGATTGATCATTGCAAAACTCTCTGAATGCAGATTGAATATTTGTATAGTTTTTTATCTACAAAATCAAGCCACTTAGTTTCTTTTCTTGAACTTTATTTCAGAAAACATGTGGTCTTCTGGCTGCATGATCAAACCATAGACCTTCTTTTTGCAAGTTTGAGAAGCATAAATTTCTGTAACTTATTGCAGGTAGCAAGTGTTGTCAGTTCGAGCATCCAGCCTCTTCAAAATATTACTGTTGTGGTGAGTTAGGAGATGGATGATTGCTGCATTGGAAATTCAGTGTTTGTTGCCACAATCACCATTGTGCTCTTTCAATACGTTTGATATGAATTTGGGCTTCCTTTGTGTTGGTAATCACATTACAGGATTGGATATGGTCAAAATTCAGTTCTGATGAGATGCTTAAATGGGTCCAGCATCATATCAATAAGGCTTCACAGGTTGGTTTAAGGAACAGTAAACATTGCCATTCCTCTATAGCTGATGTAGATGTGCTTACTTGTGGATGTAACAGACAATAGATTTATATATGAAAATCAAAAGCTAAGGACATCCTGTTGGGATATGTGCCCATAAATAAATGACATTTATTATTTGCTGAATATTTAAGAAATTTTTCAATATTATACTTGCATGCATGTTATGATGCTTATAAATATCAAAAATCTCTGGATTATTTAAAATGTGACTTTAAATATTGTATATAAGTGTTATATGCAGAGGATAATATTTAAATTAAAATAATCTAAATTTGTTCGTAATTATAAATTAAAGTTGCAATCAGGATCTTTAATTTAAAATTACTAGCGCGGTTCATTACATTCTGAATGAAATGATCTTATCCGGATTGTTGATAATGAGATTATCGGAATGAAAGTGCTTTATATAATTTGATTATATAGGACTGGAATATGATTAATTATGAATCTCTAATAAATTTCGTTGTTAAAATAGAGCAATCAATGATGGTCATACGTGAATCGATCTTAATTCTGAGTAATTAATAGACTCCTACTTATTGTATTATATTTTTTGACTTACCGATAATGACACAAAATATAGTATCAAATTCTTGGTATATTAAAATATAATAATATAAATAGCCGGGAATATTAATATTCCTTTGTAAAGAAGTTAGATGGACGGTTCCCATAAGTGTTATTCGGGACTTGAATAATAAGAGCGCTCAATTTATGATTGGATCATAAATATATTATTCATTATAGAATCAATGGTACTTATGGATAAAGATGTGATTAAAGAGGTTAACGGAAAATGCCTAGCTTTAATCATGAATGGAGGATTGATTTATATGTAGTGACTATATCAATGGACGATTCAAATCCTTTTGAATATAATTAATTTTATAATTTTAAGAGTGCAGTTCCAAATTTTTAGTGGAGTAATTTGGAATTAATAATTTTGATATTTTAATTAAGGTGTTAATTGAATGTCAAAATTATTGGAGCTTAGAATTATAATGTCCATAGTTCCTCTAGACGGCTCCATTAAATTATGTGAACTTTATGATATGTTGGGTTGAGTTATTAATTTAGAATTGAGAATTCTAAATTATTTTTCATATAGAAATTAATTGGATTATTTTTCATTATACGGTGTGCTGGAACACATCGTAGGCATATTCCACGAGAAGAGTCTATGTGAAAATTATTTAGTTGTTGGAGAAATAAATATGGGATCGTGAGAGAGCCTTTCTCTCTCCCGATAATATATCTAACCAACAATTGGTTGTTGGATTGATATATTAAAGTAATTCCAAGAGATGGAAGTGATCTTTAAATATTAATTAATTGATTAATTAATAAAGAGGTTGATAGTTGTTATTCTCTGGGAATATAAGATTCACAGAGAGAGAGAAGAACATCGGAGAACAATGATCAACCAAAGAGAGTTCCTCCTTCAACTTCACTTTATCTCATGAGTTGAGAATACAAAGTGAATTAAACTCAGTTGTGTAATCTCAACCCAAATCAAAAGGAACGCCCACTCGTTCGTGTTCATCATAATTGGAGAACATTTGGAAAGATCCGTGGTGATCAAAGGATTTGGTGATTCCAAGGTAGTGGTGGTGAAGAACGAAAGGTAAATTCTTAATCTCCTTATTGTTCTTGTTATTAAATTAATACGGGTATAGATCGCGCTAACTCAATTTTTAAGATATGTGATTTGATCATATCTTATTTGCTAAGATATGTGATTTGATCCTTATCTCGCTTCCGCAAACATCTCAAAGTCGTATTGAGATAACCATCAATTGGTATCAGAGCAGGTTATACCCCTATTAATTTAATAATAGATTATATGATAATCTTTATATAATTGGGTAGGCACTCATGCATAATATGCTTTTAATATTTTCATGATGATGAATGTATGTGTGAATGGATTGGCATTATTTTTTCGATTCCATGGAATAAGCTATGTAACTTTCTTTTGATTAGATCAATTGAATATAGGATTCCTTTTATATTGATGAAGAAAGGTTCTTCATGGTTTTGAGAAAAGTTCTCAATTAGAATTTTTTATACTTATTAAAAAGTCATGTTTTGTTTTATTGAGAATTTTTTCAAAGGCTTCCGATAGAATTTTTAAGAGATTTTGAGTGGGAATCCTTCCCTTGGCTCTGAGCCTCATCGTTTCCCAGAATTCGAAGAGCCTCACTATTTCCTAGTGATTCGAAGAGCCTCACCATTTCCCAAAAATTCGAAGAGCCTCTATCTCAAAAGACGTGAGAGTCACTCAAGTAAAGTTTTTTCGTTTCGCTTCTTATTGAATGTTTTTATTATTTAGATAATAATTACATTTACTCTTCACGTATAAGAAGTTTTTTCATTTTGATTTTTTATGAAATATTTTTGTTATGTCGATGATAATCACATTTCATGCATATTATATGCCATATTAGATAGAAAAGTGTCTACCTATTTAATATATGTCATGCATATGTGCATTATTATTTTATTATTTTTTACTAAAAAGTTTTTAGTAAATTATATTTAATGCACTTTGCAATAAATTTAATGAGATTAAATTTGTAAATTAATTGAGCAATTGGATTTGCAAAATTAATGTGCCAAATGTGATGTTTTAAATTTAAATGTTATATTTAAATTATCACATTTAGCTTATTTTATAATTTTAAAGTGTTTAACATTATAAAATCTTAGTGATTTAAATTGTTTAAATTAACTAAGAGTTTATGAAACAAAAGTTGTTTTATAAATAAAATACACTTTTGCAAAATAATGAGTGGGAGGGGTAATATGACAATATAAACCCTTGGTCTCCATTAGTACAACACCGTGAGTTATTAGTAGCG
Source organism: Calamus simplicifolius (assembly GCA_900491605.1). Taxonomy (NCBI): domain Eukaryota; kingdom Viridiplantae; phylum Streptophyta; class Magnoliopsida; order Arecales; family Arecaceae; genus Calamus; species Calamus simplicifolius. The sequence goes on along the minus strand of UESW01004428.1, from coordinate 172,132 downwards.
CCTCGTGATGCTTTGATTTCGTCCTTCCTACGGAGGGTGTCTACTAATGGCAATACCAAGGTTGTCTTCCATGCGATAGGACTTTTAAGATGTATTTTAGAATTGACCTACCCTACGGCGGCAATTTCTAAGTTAAGTCTCAAAAGGTCTGATACGATGGGTCACACTCATGAAGAAATAATTAAATTAGTTAATTACTTTCTTGACCAAAATTAAGAAATTAATGAGTATTAGAAATATGAGATATTTCGGGAGATACTTATTAATTGAGAAGATCTCATTTTAATTAGCAACTATTTGACCTACCCTACGGCACTTAGTTGTGGAGATTAAAATTCCTTAGGCCTTTAAAGTAAACATGTTTTTGTGTATTTTAACATGTGCTTTTATGCATCTTATTTACTTTGCCTTAAATTGTGTAATGATATTTATGTAATTATTTATTAAAATTTTTCTTATTTTTAGCAAATATGTCAAACCCGATTTTCTCACTTCTCGCCTCTCAAGTATTAACTGGTAAAAATTTTGTTAAGTGGAAAAGCAACATGAATATCCTTCTCATTAATGAAAACTACCACTATGTCCTTAAGGAGGATTGTCCCAGTGCCTCCACCATGCCTCCAAGGTTGTTACTGATGAGTACAACCGTTGGGTTGTTGCAAACAACAAAGCTCTGCTACTTGTTAGCAGCAATGAATGAGGTGCTTAGAACTAAGCACGAGGCCTTTGAAACTGCAAGAGATTATGGAATCTCTGCAACAGATGTTTGGACGCCCATCTGATCAGGCTCGCTACGAAGCTGTAAAAGCCATTATGAATGGCAAAATGGAGAATGGTTCTTTGTTCGTGAGCACATCCTCAAAATGGTCAATCATTTCAATGAGGCTGAGATCAATGGAGCTAAAATTGATGAAAAGACTCAGGTTGGCATGATTCTGGAGACACTATCTTCCGCTTTTCTCCAATTCAGGACTAATTACATTATGAATCATAAAAAGTGTAATCTGACTGAACTCCTGAATGAGCTGCAAATATATGAGACTCTTATAGATGATAAGGGTGGTAAGGCAATTGTTGCTGAAGCCAACGCAGCTGAGGCAAAGCCTTCTTCTTCGAAGAAAAAGAAGAAGAATTATGTGGGAAAGAAAAAGGATAACAAGAAGAAGATCCAGAAGAAGAAAGGAAAGGCTGCTCAGCCTAAACCTAAAGGAAAGTGTTTCCACTGTCATCAAGATGGCCATTGGAAAAGGAACTGTAAAAAGTACCTTGATGAGCTGAAACAGAAAAAGAAACAAGGTAAATTAGATTTACTAGTCATGGAAACATGCTTAGTTGAGAATGATTTCTCAAGCTGGATTATTGATTCAGGAGCATCTAACCATGTCTGTTTCTTTGCAGATGCTTGAGTCTGCCCGGGATCTTCAAGTGGAGATTTCACAATGAGAGTAGGCAGTGGAGAAAAGGTGTCAGCGACAGCAGTAGGGATAGTTCGACTATCGTTTGCTGATAATAAATATTTGCTTTTGGACAATGTTTATTATATTTCGATTTCAAACGGAATTTGATTTCGGTGTCAAAGTTGCATGAACAATTTATTTTGTTTCTTTTAGTGTTGACTCTGTTTCAATTTATAAGAATGGAATAAATATTTGTTCTGGGTATGTTGAAAATGGTTTATATTTTGTTAAACCAAATTCCAACAACTTGCTTCAAACCGAAATGTTTAGTCGCTGAACCAACTCCTAAAAGAAGAAAAGTTGCGAATAATGACAATGACACGTATTTATGGCATTTGAGGCTTGGTCATATTAATATAGACAGAATAGAAAGACTAGTGAAGGATGGTCCTTTAAGAGAGCTAAGGGTTGGCACTCTACCAGTTTGTGAATCCTGTCTAGAAGGCAAAATGACCAAAAGACCTTTTTCAGCAAAAGGTGAAAGAGCAAAAGCACCTTTAGAGATCATACATACTGATGTATGTGGGCCTTTGAATGTCAAAGCTAGAGGGGGCTATGAATATTTCATCACATTCATTGATGATTATTCTAGATATGGATATGCATATCTGATGCAAAGAAAATCCGAGGCCTTTGAAAAGTTCAAAGAATTCCATGCTGAAGTAGAAAAATAACTCAGTAAATCAATCAAAACTCTTCGATCTGATCGAGGAGGAGAGTACTTGGATTATGAATTTCAGGACCACTTGATTGAGAATGGAATATTATCACAGCTCACGGCACCTGCGACACCACAGCAAAATGGTGTAGCTGAAAGAAGGAATCACACTTTGCTTGATATGATAAGATCAATGTTAAGCTATTCTTCTTTGCCTAACTCATTTTGGGGATATGCATTACAAACAGCTGTATACATTCTAAACTTAGTTCCATCTAAGTCAATCCCTAAGACTCCCTTAGAGTTATGGAATGGTCGCAAGCCTAGTTTGAGACACATCCGCATATGGGGATGTCCAGCCCATGTGCTGAAGGGAAAGACTGGGAAGTTGGAACCTCGTTCAGAAGTATGCATGTTTGTTGGGTACCCTAATGGAACGAGAGGAGGACTATTTTATAATGCTCAAGATAACAAAGTTTTTGTGTCGACAAATGCAACGTTTCTTGAGTACAATTATATGACAGAATTCAAACCTAGAAGTAAAGTAGTTCTGGAAGAGTTGCTAGCTGATGAGATCAGCCCCACACCAACAAAAGTTGTTGAACGACAAAAGTTGAGACCACTACTCAAGATCAAATACCACCGCCACCACGACGTAGTGGGAGGGAAATAAGATTACCCATCCGCTATGGTCAGATGGAGAAGCACAAGTTGCAGTCACCGATGGCAGTGATGATGATCCATTGACATACAAGATGGCAATGGAGGATGTTGATCAAGAGAAATGGCAGGAAGCCATGAAACTCGAAATGGAATCAATGTATTCTAATTCAGTCTGGAAGCTTGTAGATCTACCAGAAGGCGTAAAGCCTATTGGATGCAAATGGATCTATAAGAGAAAAAGAGGAGCCGATGGAAAAGTAGAGACTTTCAAGGCTAGGTTAGTGGCAAAGGGTTTTACCCAAAAGGAAGGAGTAGACTATGAGGATACTTTTTTGCAGTAGCCATGCTAAAATCCATTCGGATTCTCTTGTCCATTGCTGCTCATTATGATTATGAGATATGGCAAATGGATGTCAAGATGGCATTTTTGAACGGCCATCTTGAAGAGACTATTCATATGGTCCAACCAGAGGGTTTTGTGGTTAAAGGCCAAGAGCAGAAAGTCTGCAAATTGCAAAGGTCCATTTATGGGCTTAAGCAAGCTTCTAGATCTTGGAACATCAGATTTAATGAAGCCATAAAATGTTATGGTTTTGAACAAAATTTAGGTGAACCTTGTGTCTATAAGCAAAAGGAAGGAAATAAAGTGGTCTTCTTAGTTCTTTATGTGGATGACATTTTACTCATTGGGAATGATGTAGGATCTCTGTCCAAAATAAAGAACTGGCTAGCCAGCCAATTCCAAATGAAGGATTTGGGAGAAGCAAGCTACATTCTTGCATCCAAATTATACGGGATCGCAAGAATAGGCTTTTGGAGTTGTCTCAGGCATCGTATATTGACAAGGTGCTTGTCAGATTTGCGATGCAAAACTCTAAGAAAGGTAATTTACCTACTCGACATGGAGTTCATCTTTCTAAAGAGCAGTGTCCTAAAACACGCAAGAGGAGGAAGATATGAGATGGATTCCCTATGCTTCGGCAGTTGGTAGTTTGATGTATGCAATGTTGTGTACAAGACCCGACATCTGCTTTGCAGTGGGAGTGGTTAGCCGATACCAGTCAAACCCAGGATTGGATCACTGGGTTGCAGTCAAGCATATTCTAAAATATCTGAGGCGTACGAGAAACTATATGCTGGTATATTCCAGTAGGGATTTGATTCCTATTGGATATACAGATTTGATTTTCAATCAGATAGAGACTCTAGGAAGTCTACTTCTGGAGCGGTTTCACTTTGGGAGGAGGAGCCATTATATGGAGAAGCGTCAAGCAAACCTGCATTGCTGACTCAACCATGGAGGCTGAATATGTAGCGGCTTGTGAAGCAGCTAAGGAGGCAGTCTGGCTTCGGGAATTCTTGAAAGATCTAGAAGTTGTTCTAGATATGCATGAACCAGTTAGACTCTACTGTGACAATAGTGGAGCAGTAGCCAATGCCAAGGAACCCAGGAACCACCGTAAAGGAAAGCATATAGAGAGAAAATTTTATCTTGTGAGAGAGATTGTCAGTAGAGGAGACGTTTCAGTTGAGAAGATCGCATCTGCAAACAATATAGCTGATCGTTTACTAGACATTACCAGCTCGAGGTTTTGAGCTACATCTTGATGGGATGGGACTTAGAGACATGTAGCATTTGCTTTAGGGCAAGTGGGAGATTGTTGGGATATGTGCCCATAAACAAATGACATTTATTATTTTGCTGAATATTTAAGAAATTTTTTAATATTATACTTGCATGATGCTTTATAAATATCAAAAATCCTTGGATTATTTAAATGTGACTTTAAATATTGTATATAAGTGTTATATGCAGAGGATAATATTTAAAGTAAAATAATCTAAATTTGTCCGTAATTATAAATTAAAGTTGCAATCGGGATCTTTAATTTAAAATTACTAGCGCGTTCATTACATTCTGAATGAAACGATCTTATCCGGATTGTTGATAATGAGATTATCGGAATGAAAGTGTTTTATATAATTTGATTATATAGGACTGGAACACGATTAATTATGAATCTCTAATAAATTCGTTGTTAAAATAGAGCATTCAAAATTAATCAATGATGGTCATATGTGAATGATCTTAATTCTGAGTAATTAATAGACTCCTATTTATTGTATTATATTTTTTGACTTATCGAGTAATGACATAGAAACATAGTGTCAAATTCTTGGTATATTGAAATATAATAACATAAGTAGCCGGAATATTAATATACAAGATGAAATCCATTCCTTCGTAAATAAGTCAGATGGACGGTTCCCATAAGTGTTGATTCGGGACTTGAATAATAAGAGCGCTCAATTTATGATTGGATCATAAATATATTATTCATTATAGAATCAATAGTACTTATGGATAAAGATATGATTAAAGAGGTTAACGAAAAATGCCTAGCTTTAATCATGAACCGTTTATGGAGGATTGATTTATATGTAGTGACTATATCAATGGACGATTCAAATCCTTTTGAATATAATTAATTTTATAATTTTAAGAGTGCAGTTCCAAATTTTTAGTGAAGTAATTTGGAATTAATAATTTTAATATTTTAATTAAGGTGTTAATTGAATGTCAAAATTATTGGAGCTTAGAATTATAATGTCCATAGTTCCTCTGGATGGCTCCATTAAATTATGTGAACTTTATGATATGTTGGGTTGAGTTATTAATTTGGAATTGAGAATTCTAAATTATTTTTCATATATAAATTAATTGGATTAATATCTATTATATGGTGTGTTGGGAACACATCGTAGGCATATTCCACTAGAAGAGTCTATGTGGAAATTTATTTAGTTGTTGGAGAAATAAATATGGGATCGTGAGAAAGCCTTTCTCTCTCCCGTAACGTCCCATGATAAATATATCTAATCAACAATTGGTTATTGGATTGATATACGTTAAAGTAATTTCAAGAGTTGGAAGTGATCTTTAATATTAATTAATTGATTAATTAATAAAAGAGTTGATAGTTGTTATTCTATGGGAATATAAGATTCACGAGAGACAGAGAAGAACATCGGAGAACAATGATCAACCACAGAGAGTTCCTCCTTCAACTTCACTTTATCTCATGAGTTGAGAATACAAAATGAATTAAACTCAGTTGTGTAACCTCAACCCAAATCAAAAGGAACGCCCACTCGTTCATGTTTATCATAATCTGGAGAACGTTTGAAAAGATCCATGGTGATCAAAAGGATTTGGTGATTCCAAGGTAGTGGTGGTGAAGAACGAAAGGTAAATTCTTAATCTCCTTATTGTTCTTGTTATTAAATTAATACGGGTATAGATCGCGCTAACTCAATTTTTAAGATATATGATTTGATCATTATCTTGTTTCCGCTAAGATATGTGATTTGATCCTTATCTCGCTTCCGCAAACATCTCAAAGTCATATTGAGATAACTATCACATCCCCAATCTGTTCATTATGTTGTAGCAAGATCTACCATTTTTGACTGCTAAGATTTGGTCAAGATGGTCCATGTTCTGTTAGGACTACTAACAGCCCCTATTAACCTCTCTAGGTTCCATGCTTGGCAGTCCAAGTTGTTTTCACTCCTTGACACTTTGGACTTCATTTTTCTTATGAGACACTTGCTTCATACTGTTTGCCTTATCTAAAAAAGAGTAATGCAATTGTAATGACCTGGGCCCACAAAACCAACAAACCCGTTTCGTAACATGAAAGCAAGACGGATAAGATTTACACCAACTTGGGCCACCACAGCCCAAAAAGAATCCAATTGGTACTTGTCCATCTTACTTAACTGGTTATAAACCATTCAACCCTTCCTTAGTTACCCGATGTAGGACTAATTGGGAGGGGCATCATAATCTACCCCCTTAAAAGAAGCGACGTCCTCATCGCTAGAGGCACATGATTGCATCCATCAGGTAGGCAGGACTCTAGAGATGGCTCCTACAGGCTCAAGAGGTGGCTCCCATCAATGTAGCACTTTACCTGTGTGACACTTAGCTCCTACACTTTCGACTGGTGTGTGACTCTGATACCATAATGTAAAGATCCAGGCTCGCAAACCCATAAACCCGTTTCGTGATATGAAAGCAAGATGAATAAGGTTCACACCAACTTGGGCCATCGTAGCCCAAAAAAGATCCAATTGGTACTTGTTCATCTTACTTAACTGTTTATAAACCATTCAACCCTTTCTTAATTACCCAATGTGGGACTAATTGGGAGGGGCATCACAACAATGCATAAGGCTCCGCCATGATGGGGTCACCCTGTGTTTAAGGGGTGCCCTACAAGAAGAGAGGCTATTTTTGTGTTTTGAATTAGTAACATCCAAGTCACAAAAGCAAGTTTACCATTACACCAAGGTCTACCCATTATTGTTTACCTTACCTACGTTTGTTTATTCCGTGTTTACAGCACAACCTTGCTTTAATACCACTTATCCTGATCTAGCTTCTCTTGTGCTCCTTGTGAGTCTGGTACTTGCATAATACTTGTTTGTGCATGAATCAACCTTGCCAAATGCCCCTTTACATTGCCCTTTTGTGCCAGACTATACACAAAGAGATCTTGTAGGACAGACGGAATTGTCACATCCTTGGCTGAGAAAAATCATTTCAAATGATTTTTTTAAAAAAAAATGTTACATGCTTAATCTAAGGCTTCTTAGCCTGCTTGTTATTACAAGTGAGGGGTGGCTGGGAGGAATTTATCATCCACAATCTAAAACCAACATGCTAGCCTTTTACACAAGTAAGGAATTTCCTGAGTATTCTTGATTTATCTTGTTTTTTAATGAATTCTTCATCTATTTTATGAAAATAGAGTACTTTGGAGCCTTTTGGAGTTCTTCAATCAACAAAACTGTCTTCTTATTATCCTTCTCTACCTTAAGATGAAGTTCTTGCACCTTATGCCTTTTGTGTTCCAGGCATCTGGCTGAACTGTCACCACTGTATTCTCATGGTCATCTTTCAAGTCATTGTAATGCGAAGTTTGTTCTTCATATTTCTTCTTTGTCTCAAGAAAAATATTTTTACCAGTGATATGCCACTTTGTTTGTAAATGAATGATCTGGGCTGCCATTTTAAATATGTAAAAGAAATTCTTGCTTCGTGATGTTGGAATTGTGCACATATCTACTTATTATAACAACAAAGAATTTACCATTTTATAATTGATGTGTGTATGTCCAGTAATGTTTCTTTTGGCTTTGGATGCTACAAGTAACTTAGATATGAAAACTTATGCAACAGGAAGTGTTGAAATCTTATACAGGCTTCACTTAGATACACATTTTTGAGAAGTAATATACGTATATCTACTTATTATGCAAGCATTAATTTTGACTTGCACATCTGATATCACAGGAATAGCCACTTAAGTTGGTGTTCTCCTTATTCGTTTTGCATAATACTCTTATTTACTGCTGTATACTTGTTTTGATTGCTCAAATGTGCTTGATTTAGGACTTAGAAATGTGTCTTAGATTTTATATAAGTCTGATCTTGTGTTTATCTGTTTGTTTTTCAGCCCTTGAGAAACTGTTAAGAGGACAATGCTGGAAAATATGCAACAGGAGATGAAATCCAACTGGTTTGTCTTCTTAAGATTTTGTTTGCCTTTTGTGGTGTGTTTTAGGAAGAAAGTCAATTTAAGGGTGAATAAGATCTATATATTGTGTGGAGATATGAAAACATATCCTTTTGAATTACATTTTGCAAAACCTCCTTGTAATCATTTCAAAAAATAATAATTTCTCGCTATGTTATTGTTATTTTTAAAGGCTCAGTTCCCGAATCACATATAGATCTGAATCCTTCCAGAGACCTAACCTGTAATATTGCCTGTCAGTTTCCTTGTGATCCTTCCAAAAATAATAATTGCTCACTATGTTAATACTATTTGGAAGTCCCAACTCCTTAAGCATTGAATATAGATCTTAATCCTTCAAGAGTCTTATTGTATTTTATGTTGTCTTTTATGTTGTGAATAATTGTGAAAGTTTATGTTGTCCCACAATTTTAGTTTACCCATTGTTTCTGTTGTTATTGTAATCTAATTTTAGCTGTGAATTGTCTCCCATCTTTTTACTTTTATTTTAAGCAGCTAATTGCTTTTTTATTATTTTATTTTTGAGCAATGATATTTTAGGATAATAGCAAGGTATTTCGTTTGCTTATTGTTTGAAAGTTGAAACTTTGTTCCTTTAATGCGTAACCTAACATCTATTCCCAAAGCAGAAAATTTCTAATCTACTTATTGCTGGGTTAAAACTTGAATATGTTCAAGAAAAAACACTCAACCATTCTCTTGCCGCAATTGCCAAAATTTTCTCCTTCATTACATGTCTGAAGGCCCTGTATCCTTGCTGGAAGTACCAAGGAAGCATCCGTTATTTCTCATTCCTACTTAACATCTCAATGAATGGAGCTATCTTTCCAGCGCATTATTTTTGTTATTTTAATTAACGGGCATCCATCTTGCCAATCATATATTGAGTCTGCTAAGCTTTAATTGATCTTTCGGCTTATATTGCGTAGCATTTGTTTTGTAATTATTATGAATAAATAATCAAAATTTTCTACTAGCATATTCTAAAACAACTTTCTCTGTATTAATTAAACTGCCACACTATCATCCATGGTTCCATTCTCATAAAAAAAATCATCCATGGTTCCATGTAGTAAAGCACAAAATTTTAGTTCCCACATGTTTGACAAGTAAACTTGTATATTATTGATTTATTAGAAATGAATTTTGCTTGCTGATTTTATGTGCAGGCAGATGTCTTTCTTGAGCCACAGATCTATTCAGGGATAACCCGTTGCCAAATTGACAGGGTATGTTGCTCATATTTTTGTCTTAATTTCCTTTGCTTTTACTCAGGAATTTTTTTTTATAAATATGAAGCAAAATCTCAATAAATAATATAAAAAGGGATTCATCTTATCATGATAATTTTATTTTTCCATGGGAGTAAAATCATGGATTTATACAGAAATGCCCATCAAATGATGCTGGTAGCACCACCTGTAGATCTGATTTTTGTGGGGCAACTGCTGTTCAGGGGATTGCTTATATCTGATATACTGTTTCCTGGAGCAAATCTAAATACATATGTTTTGGTTGAGTTTGTCTTACAGGCTGTATTGTGACTTTAGCCCTCAAGTTCAATTTTATGTATGATATGCATTTAATTTTAGGACTTCACAATAGATTATGGTTTTGCAGTCTCCTTACCCTACACTAGCCAGGCTTCATCAAGCATACTCTGAGCTGCCTGCATTCCAAGCTGCAATTCCTGATAGACAAGCGGATGCGCCTTCCTCATCCCAAAAGTCACAATACTGATGGGCTTTGTCTACTGGGTTTTCAACAATAACAAGGAAAGCACATCTAGTTCTTTCTGTTGTGAAGTGTATTATTCAAAAACTAAAAGAAACTATGGTTTTCTTTGGCATGTATTACCTGCTTGTTTTTGGGCTGTCTTTTGTGTTGTCATATACTTGATATTTAAAACTTGCATTCTTTTTTTTTTAATCTGTATTATTGTATATCATGTTCATACCTGTCAAAATTGGAAAACAAATTCCTTTGCATGTGCTTTCATTGTTCTATGTTGCTGTATTGTGTTTGTCCTATCCAATTTTACAGTCCTTTCTTTTTTTCTTTTCTTTTGTCTAGGGGCATATTTGGATTTTAGCTCGCGATCACGATAATTTTCTGATTTTGTGAGTGTTTGTTAAAATGTAACCTATGCTTTAAACTAAAAGTAAACTATTCAAAATCTTTTAGAGTTTTGGAAGTTGAAAGAGATAAGTTGAACAAGTATGGTCATCCTCTATTGGAATGTAATATTAAACCAAAATTACAAATATTTGCAGAGAACCATGGTAGTGACGGAGAGGAAACCCGAATTATAGTTTGAAAGGGAAGAGAGCTGGTTGGGTCTTTAGTTCCTAGTCGTTTGCCTAGTGGAGATGGATTTGATTGAGAAAGTGAATCCAATTGGACTTTCATCTTGAAAAAGTATGGTTAGTGTTTGCAGCCATGGGCAAGTATATTTGTTGGCAAGGTGCTTCCCCTCCAAGGCGAGATTCTCTCCTACTGATGCATTTTTGCATCCCACAGATTTGGCAGATCTCTTGGCCTGCCCCATTCAGCTTTTAAGCAGCAATTTGTTTCATCGATATAAATTGCGACCAAATCTTGAAAATATGTCTCTTCCATTAGAGGATGACTCTATAGATTTAATCTAATTGATTCTTAACAAATTAGTATGATTTGTTTTACTGAGGATCATGAAAACAATGAATCTTAGTGATGTCAAATTTATTTAAAATAAAAATCTTAATATATATGTATGTATGTATGTATGTATAGAGAGAGAGACTTGGCTACATTCGTGTGTAGCTAAGCCCAATCTGGTCGTTTCCTCCACATTAGATCCATACGGATCTCGAAATCAAAAAGTCACCTATCAACTACCGTTAGCTGCTTTTTTTTAAAAAAAGAGATATTTATGAGATGAAACAATACAACCCATGCTTTTATCATGGAAACATATCTCTATGCTGCTATATTATATCCCTATGCTTATAATATAGTAGCAAAGGGATATGATACAGCAGCATAGAGATATAACGCATAGGGATATTATTATATCTCCATGCTATTGTATCATATCCCTATGCTTATAATATAGTAGCATGGGGATATGATGCATCTGCACAAAAATATGATACAACAGTCCAGAGATGTAATATAATATATTGGACCATTTCATAAATGTGGGTCACATCTGATAAATGCCTCTTTATTTTAAGTAAAAAATGATGGTTAATGGGTGTGGATCTGATATTAGAGGAGGTGATCGGATTTGAGCTTGACTCTCTCTCTCTCTCTCTCTCTCTCTCTCTCTCTCTCTTTCTTTATATGTATGTGTGTATTTTTATAATACATATATATTATCTTTATCTACATAAACATATAAACATGTAGAGCAAAGATAGCTTCTCTCTCGGACCTTATTCCCAACCTCCTAGACTTCTCGATTTTGAAAGTTCCAATCTTCCATAAGAAGCAAAAACCCTGTTATTTAAATGAACCTGACAAAGCAATTGCTACTATCAGATGCACAGAAGATTAAAGAAAAAAATATTAAAGGTTGAGCCTTTTCTCCTTCATCAGGTTCTTTGGTGTCGATCTTTGTGAACAAAGTTAATTTTTTTTTGGTAGGATTGTGATCGAAACATTCATGTATTATGTCTTAGGAGTGAACCATCCTTTTCTACATCTAAATGATTTACATGATTGTTTGTCATATATGGATGAGTATTTATCAATCAGTTCATTTCACATATTACTATTGTCCCAAGCCCTAATGAGCTTGACTCTCTCTCACTCTCTCTCTCTCTCTCTCTTTCTTTATATGTATGTGTGTATTTTTATAATAACATATATATTATCTTTATCTACATAAACATATAAACATGTAGAGCAAAGATAACTTCTCTCCCGGACCTTATTCCCAACCTCCTAGACTTCTCGATTTTGAAAGTTCCAATCTTCCATAAGAAGCAAAAACCCTGTTATTTAAATGAACCTGACAAAGCAATTACTACTATCAGATGCACAGAAGATTAAAAGAAAAAAATATTAAAGGTTGAGCCTTTTCTCCTTCATCAGGTTCTTTGGTGTCGATCTTTGTGAACAAAGTTTTTTTTTTTTTTGGTAGGATTGTGATCGAAACATTCATGTATTATGTCTTAGGAGTGAACCATCCTTTTCTACATCTAAATGATTTACATGATTGTTTGTCATATATGGATGAGTATTTATCAATCAGTTCATTTCACATATTACTATTGTCCCAAGCCCTAATGAGGAATGAGGGTGATTATTATCGACGATGGTCTTTGCGGGTTTGCCAATGCATTATACTGTGATTCCTGGAAAAAGAAAAAGAAAAAGGACTCCGAAGAGATCACTCTCCGATGGTGGAAATTCAGTAGCAAAGAATTTTCATCCACTATCTCATGCTGCCCTAGATCACTCTCTAGTATAACTTATTTATTGCAAGCACTTTCATTCAACCATGTACAGGTAGGATAACCTGGCCAATGCCTGGTTCGGTTGAAGCTGTTGAGGTTATTGTGTGAAATTGCTGATGAACAAGCTCATACATAAGGTTATCTCTTTGTTTTCTTGACTTTGTCACCTGTTGAGGCTGCGTGGACTTAATTTGGAAGTTAATATCGCGGGTCTGGCACCATGTGATGCCTACATTTACCAACCCATGATCCATACGCAACCATATTATTGTAATATTGGGAGTATTGACCAACATCCTTGCTTAGCATGTTCTAATTTGTGCATATTTTTATTTTGGCCCCTTGCAGTAATATATATTTTCCATAATCATCTGACCTTTACGCAACCATATTATTGTAATATTGGGAGTATTGACCAACATCCTTGCTTAGCATGTTCTAATTTGTGCATATTTTATTTTGGCCCCTTGCAGTAATATATATTTTCCATAATCATCTGACCTTGGCCTTTGATGGGAAACCTTGGAACTGCTAACTAGATGATGGAAACTTTGGCCTTTTGATTACTGATAACCAGCACATTTCCTTCTTGCTGCATCATGTTATGTTTATACGGAGGTCCCACCTTGGCTGCATCTGTTAATTATTTTGAGTGAAAAATATGTGGTTCCTCTCTGCATTAGACATCAGTACTCTGGTCTTAAGCCTTTTCTTTTTTGTCTGTTAGCATGCTGTTGTTGAAATGCTCATGGGAAATTTATGTCTCAAGGCCTCTTTTATGTCTCTATTAATTGTAAGGCTACTTTAAAAAAGTGCCAATTTACTTGTTGGTATGTGCCTTAATTACAGCATTTCATTGCATAGGTTCGAATGCGTGGATTGAGTGCTAAATACTAATCTTTGTATCTGATGTCACAGGGGCTTTACATTTCCTCTCAAGTGGGCACTCTACAGAAATTGGACAATATTTTGAAATTATTTTGTTCCATGTGCTATGTTTGTAGAAGAAAAACGAGCTGTCACCTTCTCTAGACGACCCTTCTCAATGAGATATTGTTTTGTCTATACAAACTGGAATAATTCTGGGCGTGGATATTGGTTGTCCCATTCTTCTTAGGTCGTCATCTATGATATTTCTCAACTCTGGTTAAAATTTTACCTGGTTGGCAGGCTGACGCTTTTAGAATGATATTAAACTTTTTGTTGAGGCAGACTGTAATAATTTTAAATGTAGATATCATTTTGAGAAAAAAAATTTTTTTTTGATCCCTCCAAGTTTCAGATCTCAAAATTTTAAAAATTTGAAATCAACACCATTTTGATTTTTTTTAGTTAAAATATACTTTTGGTTTTCAAACTTTCACTCAAAATTCATTTTAATCTTTGAGTTATTACAGTCTACTTATGTTAATGTTGCATTCCGTGACGTTTTATTGGATGGATCAATTAAAGTTGGTGGAATAGATGATGCAGGCATGTGAAGATTTTCTTTTACTGATATTTTAACTTGATGTAGCGCGATGCAGAAACAGTAGGAAGTTTGACGATCAAAAATATATATATTTGCCTCCTCCTCTTCCTCTCCTCTTTCTTCTTCTTCTTTTCTTTTTTTTTATTTAAGTCAATGCGGTAGGGATGGCAATTTTCTTCGTTTTGCCGTTTACTCGATCGGTACCATTTTTAATGAGTCGAAGAATCCTGATCTAAACGGTTTAATAGTAACGGGGATTTTTTTGTTAACGGGTAAACGGTCCGAGGAGGTATTCTCCGCCCCATCCATATTTCCATTAACTTTAATATAATATATTTAAAATTTAAATATATATTTAATATATTAAAAATTAAAAATTAAAAATAAATAAAATATATATAATCATGTCTCTTGCTCTTTCTTGTTTTACGTAGCCGATTCTTTCTCTTCCTTCTTTCAAATCTAAAGTTCTGAACCAAGACGAGAACCTAGCTCCATTAGTCCATCATTTATCTTCGCCAATCGCTGCCCCATCGACGCCCTCTAACATCTTTTTCTTTTTTTTTATATAATCATCTCTTTAGAAAGATATCTCTTTATTTATTTCTTTAAAATTTAAATTTTTTTGTACGATTGTTGTGTTGGAAATCTTTGATTTTTTGTTCTTGTTAGTTTTTTTCTTTTTCACTTTTTGTTCTCTTCTTTATCTAAGAGTCAAAGAATATATATATATCAATATCATTATCTCGATTAGTCTTCATCTTATCTAAATGGGTAACCGGGTCTCCATCTTATCTAAACGAGTAAACGGGTTTACCTAAACCCGATCGGATATCTTCCCCATTAATTATAACGGCTTAATGGGTGTGGAACGGAAACGTTTTTTCTAACGAGGACGAAAATAGATATAGACGCCCCAGGCCATCCCCGGGCCGTTGCCATCCCTACAATGCGGTCCAGTCCGTCAACAAATAGGCACGAAGAGACCCAAATCCCTTTAGCCCTTTTCTCATGCTCGTGCTTGCCGTGATTCTCTCCTTCTCCCCCTCCTCCACCCACTCTTGCCCTCTTCATCTTCCTCCTTTTCCATATATGCTGTTGATTTCAAACTGTATTAGGTTTTGAGAGCTACATGTTGGCTGAAACTTAAAGGAGTCAAATGATGCTTTTCCCACCTTGTTGGCCCGTTCTTCTTAGCCTCTTATCCGCTATGTCAACCCAGGAAAAAAACAAATCCCGATACCTTTTTTCTTAGTTTCCTTTCGACCAGGTCTCTTTTTCACACTTCATGAGAAGGCCTCTTGGTTAGTTATAATCGGAGACCAATAGCGGACCGGGATGGTAATTTTTTTTCGTTTGATCGTTTACATGATTGGTACCAATTTTTACTTATCAAGAAATTTTCAGTCTAAATAAATAGTTGTTAATAGCTAAATGGATAAACGGCCGAAGATATCCATTTAATCTAAAATTAATTAATATATTAATATATTAATATATTATATTTAATATATAATAATATATTAATATAAATAAAATATATACTAAAAAAATCTAATAAAATATTTGAATCTTTCTGTTCTCTTCTTTCAACCTTCGAATATCAAAGCTAAAACTTTTTATTAGTATTTTTTAAAATTAAATAAATAATTTTATTTTTTTATATAAACAATCAAATCGTTTACTCGGCTAGGTATTTTCGTTTCTGTTCCGTTAACTATAATAATGATTTAACGGAATAGAAAATGAAAAAGTTTTAGCTAACGGAGATGGAGACTGATAGAGACCGCCCAGACGTTACGTGACTCTTGCCATCCCTACGCATGGATGACCTTAGAGTGAATTGTTCTATTCGTTTGGAGTTTGCCACGTGTCATCCTTAGGTTGTGCCACGGTGGCACGTGGAGATGCATCTATTTTTTTTTAGTATGAGCTGATTTCAGTTGGTGATGATGGTATTAATGGTGGTGGCAAATGGCAATAAATAAATGAAGTTGACAAAGGGTAGAAAGTTGAAATATTCGAACTGCCATTTCATGGCACTGTAGCTGTTTTATGCTTTGTTTTTATGCATGTCTCTTTGAATCGTTCTTAGATAGTTGGAATGAGTCGGACGTGGTAGCCAAATATTATAGAAAACAGGAATATTACAATATGTTGTCTACTTTATGGAAGCTTGCAAGTTTTGCCATGCAATTTTCTAAAACCAACTGGCTTCTAAATCCAACCTAAGTCAACAAACTGGGAGTCTCCCTCCCTCCCTCTCTCTCTCTCTCTCACTCTCTCTAAGGCTCCAGCATTTGATTGAGCCGGGCAAGAAAGGATGCCTCTTACATCAAAAAGAAAAGGATGCCTCAATTATCAT
The DNA here is from genome assembly GCA_900491605.1 of Calamus simplicifolius. Lineage (NCBI taxonomy): Eukaryota > Viridiplantae > Streptophyta > Magnoliopsida > Arecales > Arecaceae > Calamus > Calamus simplicifolius. Next base: position 155,470 of record UESW01004428.1, on the reverse strand, counting down.
ATACCTTTCATAACCAAGATTATCAAAGAGTTGGTAGCTAGCTGAATAGGTTGTGTGGTGGCATTTATAAAACAATTTTCACCACTCCAGTTCTCTGGAAATTTCAGTAATCGGAGCCATTATTATTTTCCTTGATATAAAGGGAGCAGGCAAGCTCTCCTTGTTTCCAGCCGTAGCACGCAATAAACAAAATATAATTTACAAGGAGTTTGGCTTAACTAACCTGGTGCTGTGGGCATTGTTGCAGGACATGGCATGATCATTAGGAAGATGGACTGCTTGTGCTTGGGAATTTAGGAAGAAGTTTGGGTGTCTTGAAGCTTTGTGCTGGAATAGGATGGAACTAGTACCTCTTAATGGGCACATCTGTTGGAGATTGAGATTAATGAGTTCAGGATGCTGGGTCTTCTTGCTCGCTCTTCTTATTCAAGTATTGGTCATTTCAGCAGCAACGGACCCTCAAGAAGGTATGTATGAATCCATTCTCTTTGTTAATAATGTTCCTGATTTATCCTTTTGCCATTTGGATGGAGAATGTAACATGCCGGTATTCCATTTGTGTGCATGGACCTTTGCATGCTCATGAATTTTTCCACAAGAAAAATGACAAAAAGAAGAAGAAGAAGAAGAAAAGAAGCCAGATGGAAAAGCCAGGTTTATTTCAGTAGTGATAACTGATAGCACGTCACATGATCATCTACTCAGGATGGGGTTTGTGGGTTCTTTTTGTTATTTGTTGCTAAGAAGGGCTCCTTCAGGCATACATGTTTAAATGCTTCTGTAGGGATAAATTTTGTATTTCTTTCCTCTAACATGCTTAACGTAGGCCAAACAAGGATACTTTGATACAAGGAGTAATTCTTCTCTGTCTTCACAGTAAGGCAATAACTAAAAAGGGAGGCTAAGCTATTCTGTTCTGACTGTTACTGTACCAATTTTAGCACTACATAGTCAAGATGGACCTGATACTATATCAAAGATGAAAATGCCTGAAAATTTGTGGCAGTGATTGGTGTGTTTTCTTTTGAAATAGAATAAAACCATAAATTTTTGCCGTTATAAATTTTGGAGCATGGGTCTCTGATGAATCTTTGATTATCCTGTGCAGCTGCTGCCCTCAGTTCCCTTGCCAGTTTGTGGGAGAACAAGCCATCCAACTGGATTGGTTCAGATCCTTGTGGTGACAATTGGGTTGGAATTGACTGCAACAATTCACATATCATTTCCATGTGAGAGTGCCTAGAAGACTTTGCCTAGTTCTCTCTAAGTGTTGTGGACTTATCTATAGGTGCTGCTGCATTTACTTAAAACATTTTACCATGATGCATGTTTTTCAGATCACTCTCAAGCATGAGACTGAAGGGGACCCTTTCTGGAGACATTCAATCTTTAAATGAATTGAGAATTTTGTAAGTTCTCTAATCTGTACTAATCAACCTCTTCCTTTATAAGGGCTAGTGCGACTTTATATCAACTTGAAAGGATAATTTGCTTTAGCTGTTAATTGTTTCTATTTAGTTGTAGAAGCATGATACAGGATCACACAGCAAATTCAGGATTATCCCGCTCTTGGTTTGTTGAATTCACTCTTTTTAAAGAAGGTTGCCTAGAAGGCCCTTCTTAAGCCGGGCTGCTTGGGGTCCTGCCTTGACATTTTACATCATTTCTAAGACTGGAGGGTGAGATTGATTCATAAATGAGTATGGGATGTTGCCAAGTCAATAGTCACGATTGTTTTGGTGCATCTTACAAGCATGTTATTGTTCAATTTGCTGGTTGATAATTATTCTTTCTGGTTTCTCCTTATATTTGTTAGTTTTGTATAGTATTTTATTTTGGAGCTGCCATAACCTCTGTGCAGCTGCCTAGGGGCTGGTCTAGTGCTGAGGTGCTGGGACACCATAGCTGCCCATTGCTGCTTACAGTTTTTGAAAACAATTTTGATCTGATGCATCTCTCTCTCATCAGGATCTAGTCAGTTGTATATGTCTTCCAATATAATTCTTCATGTACTAGAATACTTATCATCAGCTAATCCATGCAGGGATCTGTCTTACAACAAGGGACTAACTGGGGGGATACCAGCATCAATTGGGAGTGTAAGCAAACTAGTAAATCTGTAAGCAACTTTGGATGATCTAGGTTGATTCAGCTAGGAGTATCCTTGCTGGCTGAAATGTTATAACTGACATTCTTTATTTTTTGGTTCCCTTCTAGGATTCTTGTTGGTTGCAGCTTTTCTGGTGAAATACCACCTGAAATAGGCAATCTACAAAGGCTGGTCTTTCTGTAAGATCTGGGGCTCCCTCAAGATTTGGTTGTTTTCTTTGTTTATTTATTGAATATGGAATTGACAATATTTGCATCAATTGTTATTATTTCTGAGGTTTTCTGCTTTAATCCAGGATTAAACCAAAAAAACAACAATGCTTGTCCAATGTAACCATGCTAATCTTCTATTGAACCACAAACCAATATAAATGAAGGGAAAATTTTCTTTAATGTCATAGTGTTACATAATTACCAAAATTCTTATATTATGGAGAAAAAAGAATATTTTGTGGAAATATGCAACTTAAATTGAGATTTTTCGCTTCTGTTATAATATGGAACTTCATAGAATTTCCAAATTGAGACTCTTTAGAAGTAAGGTTCTTATTTGAAGTGATCTGAAAACAAATAAATTTTTTTTGAGTGAGATCATGAAAAATTGTGACCTTACAAAGTTTTTCTGGGATAAAATATATTTTGATATGTAGACAATAATTTTTGCTGTTGAAAAGAGAATAACCTATTGAGGTGCGTACCTCCAAATATGATTTTTTTTTCTTTCCTTCAAATTTACAAAGTAAGGTTTAACATACCGACCCGATATCAATTGTATCGTATTATACCGGTAAGGTACCGATACAGTACCAAGGTTCGATTTGGTATGAATCAAGGATAGTAGAACTGCACTGAACCATATTGAACTATCCTAAAATCTATATGTTTTGGTGGTTCAACTTAGTATAGAAACCAAATCACCCCATATCAACATCGTATGAACTCTAAACTGCCTTGTATCATGCTGAATCATTTGGTTCAGCTTGAAATAGGGCAGTTCATGGGTTGGAGCCTCCCAATTTATCAAATCGGTATACTATTGGTTTAGTACGGTACGCTTCATACTAGTCTAGTATGGCAAACCTTACTATGAACTAGACTGATGGAGTTGTCTGATATCAAGCGGCAGTATAGCTAGGAGTAAGAAAATATATTGGCTTCTTGTCTTGGTATAGGATGCGTACACCGAATTGTTACGTTTCTCAGTATTTGTTTTGTGGATTTTGCCTCAAATTAAGACATTTTAGAAGTACCTGTTTTCATCAAACATATAAGAAGTAAATAAATGATTTTATAGTGAATTTTTGAAAAGATTGTAGCCTTCAAAGTTTTTCTTTTGCGGAAACAAGAAAAAAGATCTCTGCTTTTCATGTGTCATGAGATAAACAATTCCATGGATATGTCTATAAGACATACTTTCCATATTTGCAGACCATAAAAAAATATTATTTGCATCTCGCTGTGTGCATCTAAAAACTAAAGCAATATCTTTAAGTTGTGCTTTTGTAAGAATAAAAGTACAAACTTTTGCAATGTGAGAAAATATTCTATTGTATGAAACATCATACGTGGTGGTTTTTTAATTTTTCTTAAGTTTTTAGTTAATGAGACTTCATATTGTCATCCTCCTGAATATTTCTTTTCAAACACAATAAAATTAATCACCCTAGATAGTTAATTATTTAAACAAAGAATTTTCATTGGAAATTCTTTTTAAAAATAGTCACTACATTATTTTAGCCCAAAAGGAATTTCTTGTCATCTTGCAACATAATCACTCATTATGTTATAATATTTCTGCTAGATATGTTAAGCCTGATATCAATGTGAGCTTTTGCATCAATTGGTTACTTAACATGGCGTTGGAGCTTAGATCTGCTAGACTATTTATTTAATTATCCCTGTTTTATCTAATATCTTCTATCCCTCCATGTGTGTAATCATAGCCACATCTTCTTTTTTCTTTTTTTCTTTGGGGAAGGTGGGGTGGGGGTGGGGGAGGGTTGTGTTTGGTTAAGCTTGATATACATTGTCGACCCTTTTTCTATTATTTTAAGCTTTTGGGTTCAATTAGTGACTAAACAAACATCTGCTATCGGTGTCTACAGATCTTTAAATTCCAACAGCTTTACTGGAGGCATACCTGAAACCCTTGGTAACTTGTCAAAACTTTATTGGCTTGACTTGGCTGACAACAAGCTTACTGGAACAATACCTGTCTCCAATGGAAATAAACCTGGTCTGGATTTGTTGACCCATTGCAAACACTTGTAAGTTCCTTTTTCTCCAACCTAGACTTAAATAAGATTTTTTATGCCATTATTAAAATTTTGGATAATTTACATTTATATGAACTGCAGCCATTTTGGAGTGAACCAGCTCTCTGGTACCATCCCAAGTAAACTTTTTAACTCAGACATGTCAATCATACATGTGTAAGCCTCTGAAACTCTCTAAAATATTTTAGTTTTTATACATTAAACACTTGGAAAAGGAAACTCCTGCAAAATTGAAATTTCAATAACTCATTTTATATATTGCTCAGGCTTTTTGATAACAATAAGCTAACGGGAACCATCCCAACTACTTTGGGACTTTTGAGTCATCTAGAAGTTCTGTAAGTACCTTACATAACTGAACAAAGACAAACATAAATATGAATTCAGTAGGCTTCTAACTTTGATTATTTCATATTTGGACAGCCGCCTTGACAGTAATTCATTAATTGGGTCTGTACCTTCCAACCTAAACAACCTCACCAAAGTTGCAGAACTGTGAGTTAATTATTTGGCCTACATTATATAGAATTGTGGTGTCTATATGCAGACATCCAATTTCTACTTTATGCTTTCTGAAGATGACTATTTTTCATTCCAGGCATCTAGCAAATAATGAATTGACAGGCCCCTTGCCCGACCTAACTGGAATGAATGCACTCAGCTTTGTGTAAGTAAATAATAATATTGGATGAATTTTCTTGAAGTGATAATTTTTAGAAAGAAAAATAATGAGATCTCCCTCTTGCTAGTGAGAGTTATAGAACAACTTAAACTACAAATCATGGATCCAATTTTAAATGTATTTTCTGATCTGAATTCTGTTCTTGATGTGTAAATGTCCTCTGCTAGGATGTTTCAGTTTCAGAGACTGCTAGTCATCTACTGATCATCTGTGCTGTGTGTTAGACTGCTAGTGAAGAATATGATTATAGCAGCTGTTAACTAATCAGTCAACGACCTATACAGGGACATGAGCAACAACTCCTTTGATGCATCAGATGTTCCACCTTGGTTCTCATCCTTACCATCTCTGACGACATTGTAAGTAGATAAATAAATATATAGATAGATAATATGCATGTGTGTATTTGTGGCAATGCATACCTGAATGAATGAATGGATGGATGTGTTATACATCCATGAACGTTTTCATATTTCATATGCTCGTGCTAAATGGAAATTGTAGCTTGCATTCTGGAAAAATACACCCATTCTTCTTTAGAAACTTCCAAAGAGCTATGTGTTAAAATTAGGTATAGTAGAATTACCTGCAGCCTGCAGGTCACTTGATACATAACTGTTTCGCGAATCTTCCAATCCTTTTCAACTACAGATACCTGGAACACTTAAAAATTGGAGGGCAGCTTCCAACAGCTTTATTCAGCTTTCCACCATTACAGACTGTGTGAGTATTACTTGCTTAGAATGGTTCTGTGTGTGTGTGTGTGTGTCTTGCATACATATATAGGAAATATCAAAATGTCGTCCAAATTCTAAAGATGACCTGCATGCGTGCATAATCTGATGAGCTCGAACTGGCTAATGTAGGAGACTGAGAAGCAACCGATTCAATGGAACTCTAGACATTGGCACAGACTACAGCAGCTCACTTGAGCTTATTGATTTGCGGGACAATAAGATCAGTCAGATCACCATAGGTGGAGGAGGATTTCAGAAGCAAATTATGTAAGACCTTCTGGAATTTTTTTTTCTAGTACATGTCTACTTGAGTAAAAGATCTGAAGATAAATTTGTTTTTTTTTTTTTTCCTTTTTCTGGATCGCTTTCCATTGTGGGGAATGTTAGAAGGATAGACAAAATAATCACAGTTAGGAAAGGATTATTTCCTCTTACATTTAAGGGGAAAGGATCATAGAAGCGTGCATATGTGCCCACGCAAGAACGCATGCATGCATGCTGTGAATGTGCACGCCTGCGCATGTGCTTGTGCGCGTGCACGTGTGCATGCACATGCATATGCGTGTGAGTGGGTAAAAGGTCTGGAAGAAAATGTTTTATTTTTTCCCAGATCATTGCAGGACATATTATAAGTATGAAAAGAAAAATGATGCTTAAGAAGGCTTCTCCCCTTACATTTAATGGGAAAAAGAATTATAGTTTGCATGCATTAGTACCATTTTGATATCATATACATTGTACATGCGTCTGCTCGAGTCATTGAGAAAAAGAAAAATTTACAATTTTGCTTGCAATGCTACAATTCTTATATCATAAGCTACTGATTTTTCATTCGTATAATGAATTACTTGCAGACTTGTGGGTAATCCAATTTGTGATCAAGGAGGAACTGATCTCCAGTACTGCAAAATTTCACAAACATCCACTCCTCCATATTCAACTCCACAGAACTGTGTGCCTTTTGCTTGCCCAACCAACGAGAGTCTCAGTCCCAATTGTCATTGTGCATATCCATATACTGGCGCTCTATACTTAAGGTCCCCTTCGTTTTCAGGCCTTGGGAATGCCACAATATATCGTATTTTAGAGGGTGCTCTCACAAGATCGTTACAGGCGCAGCAGCTCCCTGTGGACTCGGTGTCTCTTCAGAATCCATTTGTAAATCCTGATAACAATCTGGAAATCACTCTGCAAGTCTTCCCAGCTGGCAAAGTTCGTTTCAATGAAATAGAAGTTTCTTCACTTGGTTTTATTCTCAGCAATCAGACCTTCAAGCCTCCAAGCATGTTTGGGCCCTACTATTTCATGCCACAAGATTACTCTGCAGACCCAGGTAATCTGCCTGGATTTTACACCCAATTCAGCTTCTTCAAATCATATCTGACGGGCCGTCTTTATATTGTTTTGGCATGCAATTGTATACTATCCAGTTTTGGCACCTAGTTCAAAATCAAGTCACCTGCCTGTGATTATTGGAGCATCAGTTGGTGGAGCAGCTCTTGCTTTTCTACTGATTGGTTTTGTTGCTTTTGCTATTAGACGTAGGATAAAAACTAAGAAGGTTGAAGAGAAAAGCAGTTCTTTTGGTAAGTTGTCAAAAAATTAATTTGGATTTTAAGTCTTCTCTTCTTACATGTGTTTTCTCAGCTTAGTGAATTGACTGACATTGTTTACATTTATAGTATCTTGGAGTCGCACTAAAAGCAGCAGTAGTATTCCACTCTTAAAAGGTTCGAGATTGTTCTCTTTCGAAGAACTTAAAAAGTGCACCAATAACTTTTCAGAAGACAATGACATTGGAAATGGTAGTTATGGAAAGGTATTGTGTTCTTTTGCATATACAATACATTTTAAATGTTGTTGATGCTAATTGTATCTACAGATCACAGGGTTAGGATGCACAATCTTTGAACTCTGTGAATTTGCAATCTGGTTGTGTATAAATCATATGAGAAATGAGGGAAAAATAGAACAACTGGTGTGACCCTAGCTCATGTACTGTGGTATGAAATTAGGATAAGGAATAATGAAACAAAAGAGGAGAATTACAATAATTGGAGAGAGAGGTGAAGAATAAGCTGCTCTGCTCTAACAATCTGTTCATTTTCTTTTGCTCGTGATTATGAGTGAGATAGACTGTAACACACTACCAAAAATGGCAGACCGTCTTTTTTATTTTCATTATAATAAGACAAAGGTCATTAAATTTGAATGGCCTGATTTCTAATATGTCTCTACAACATTGACTTATGCTTTGAAACCGTTAGCCAGTCAGGCACAAGCTCCCCTAAATTTGAACGTATATATCTTTTTGGTCCAACTTGGCATAAATAAGCTGAGAAACTGATATCATGAATAACAACAGCCTTTGTCAACATGTTATCTTATTGTTTGCCTCTTTTGGCAAATGGCGTTAATATCTTTTGATCTTCCATCTTCCCAATGAATGGACACTCTGCAGTCATCATTAACTTGTTCGTCGTATACATGATCACTAGCTATATGAACAATTCCTTAGTTGTCAGTTTAGTGAACTGCATGAATTTGCAACAGTGTACTCAATAACCCTGTTGAATCTACCAATTGCACTTTGCTTCTTGCTTCTTTGTTACTGGATTTGTGATATGGTATGTAATACACTAAAATTGGTCTCTCCTTGAAGGAAGTGCCAACCCATTAAGGTTAGGGAAGCTCATCATTCTTGTACATTTGTTGTTTGATGGATAAGACCACTAAGAGGAACCTGTACAAGGTAACACAACGCTGATCAATGCACTACCTGTGTGAGAGTATGCATAAATTGGCTTATTGTGATTGCATCCTTCTATATTTGCTCAGATCATCAAATAGATAAGGCTGCAACACTCTATATACTCTTTGGTTATCAGATAAGCCCTCTTAATCCAAAACTAGTTCATTATTAGGATCGCAAAAAGGTTTCCACTGGTCAAGCTCCAAGGATTTCATCTATTTGGACTACCATAAGAGTGGTACAGCACAAATTGTACTGAACAAAAACAGATTGATTTTTTGTGACTCCTTTTGGAGCCATGTACGATCACTAATTTGTTGAACTGACAGAGTTAGACTGGAGGACTCTGTTTGAGGACATGAATAGCCTTTGTCAAATCCACACAATTGGTATACCTCCTCCCCTTTCCAAGCAATGAGACCAAGCAATTGATTTGTATATTCTTCTTGTAGAGCACCATCTGCACAAGCATATATCAAGCTATGGTCATGGTCACCTTTATTAATTACTGATTGAGGGAGTTAGAAATGCTAATAGCCTCCATTAATATCCCGAGTTGCTACTGCATTATTTGTTAGGTTCATCTGACCAAGGTTTCAAATTCTGTGAGGTAGGACTGTCTTGTTGTTGTTTTTTTTTTTTATCGAATGGAACACACTGCTTCTAGTCTGTCCCAACACTTGGGATGGGAGATGTCCCAAGACGTGTCTATCGGGACTCTAGGATGATGGTGAGATGGTTGTCTTGTGCATTCTTTAATTCTTTTGATAATCCATTACTTGCTCTCGCATAATAATATGAAATGATTTTGTTCTATATATAAATGGCATCTTGTTTGTGATTTTGTTTTCACAGGTTTACAGAGGAATGCTTAGCGATGGGCAACTGGTAGCTGTCAAAAGAGCTCAGCAGGGATCCATGCAAGGTGGGCATGAATTTAACACTGAGATTGAGATGCTTTCCAGGGTCCACCATAAAAACCTTGTCACTCTTGTTGGTTTCTGCTTTGACCAAGGTGAACAAATGTTGGTTTATGAGTATGTTCCAAATGGTACCCTGAAAGAAAGTCTATCAGGTATTCGAAATAATTCTTATCCTTAAATATTTTTCATTTCAACTGAGAAACTGGAATGGTTAGTTACTCTGGATTTCAAAATATGCAGAAATTCAATCTTACTTCTGATGTTCTCCTTTGATAAAGTCCGCATGGCCGTCGCATGCTGGCTTAATTAACCATTTTCCCTGTCTTTATGTTTTCTCTGGACTGACCTCTCTGAAGAAAGGACACAGAATTCATGGAAAAAGAGACTTATTTGAACATTTCTTGTAAATATTTTACCTTTTTGTGCATAAGGGTTATTTGCATTACAACAGTAACTGCAAAAAGTCATAAAGGAGGTGGGAAGTAACTCATTGCATTGGATCTTCAGAAGCTATGTACTTGGTAAGGGGATCAGCCAGCAATCAGTCCATTATTCATGTATCTTCAAAAGAATCTGACCTAATTGTCTGGCAAACAGCAAGTCTTGATTGACAATGACCTTGTTTGCCATATTAATGACAGAAAAGTATCTGCAAATCTCATATCATAGTGTTGATAAGGGCCTCTCAGGCACTTATGTTATGGAAAATCTGTTACATACTTCATAGAGAATATGACTGCACTCTTATGTTCAATGAAACATGGGATTATCTGGAGCTGTTTCAGGTCTTGAACCTAAACTTTTGTGCATAGCCTCAAATTACCACTTTCATGATGCTTGGCTTAGTCCTTGGTCTAATACACTCTATCTTTAATGTCCTTTTGGTGTACCTTTTTGGGGATATATCCTCATGCTGCCTTAAATTATATCGAAGTATTACTTGAACCATAGTTAGATATTTTTATCATCTTATGTTACCTGTATTTAGGCACAGAAATATGGTCTATTGGTTCTTGCCCCTAGGCTCTATCTATACATCTGTCAGTACAACTACAATACCTTCTAACATTATATATATTTTAAAAGTGTTAATAATTTTTTGCTCCATGTTATATTATTTTTATTTATTTGTTTTTTGAAAATGAATTTTGCTTTTTGTCTTCAGTCCTCTGCACCAGTGATTTAGTCATGGACATACTTCATAGGTTTATTTCTTTTGGTTGACTTCTGTTATTTAGGAAAATCTGGCATTCGCCTAGACTGGAAAAGGAGACTTCGTGCTGCAGTTGGTGCAGCAAGAGGTCTGGCTTATCTACATGAGCTTGCAAACCCTCCCATGTTCACAGAGATGTCAAATCAAGCAACATTCTCCTGGATGATCATTTGAATGCAAAAGTTTCTGATTTTGGTCTTTCTAAGACATTGAGAGATGATGCAAAGGGTTATGTTACGACTCAAGTAAAGGGGACGATGGTGAGTAGTGAAGTGAATTCATTGATATAAACTGTCATAAACTTGATTTATTTTATCTGTAAATATGAAAGGTCGGAAAAAAGGTTATATGATTCTATAAAAGAGAGAGTTCTGCTATACGTGTTCTGATCATAGTGCTTCTGCCTTTTGAAGCCTGCTTGTTCTGTCCTTGCAGGGATACTTAGATCCTGAATATTACATGACTCAACAGTTGACTGAGAAGAGTGATGTGTATAGCTTTGGTGTCTTACTCCTAGAGATAATAACTGCAAAAAAACCTTTAGAGCGAGGACGATACATTGTAAGAGAGATGAAGGCTATGCTGGACAAGACAAAGGATCTCTATGGCCTTCATGAACTTCTTGATCCAGTAATTGGGTTAGGGACAACCCTTGGAGGGTTTGAGAAATATGTGGACTTGGCAATGAAATGCGTGGAAGAATCAGGTAATGATCGGCCTACAATGGGTGAAGTGGTGAAGGAGATTGAGTGCATCATGCAGTTAGCTGGTATGAACCCAAATGCTGACTCTGCATCGGCTTCATTAAGCTACATGAGTTCAAGCAGGAGCCCTGCTCGTCATCCTTATGGTAATGAAGGCCACTTTGACTACAGTGGTGGGCCACCTTCTTCCCAACTGGAACCCAAGTTGTAGTTGTCAGCTACTGTTTGTGCATAAGTTCTCAGATATTCTGGCTATTAGAAAATTTCTATCAGCTTAAAATTCAATTTGTTTTTCAATCGCTTGATGAAGAGCATATTTGATTTCTGAAATTGAGGCAGCATTAAAAATATTTTAGTTTTTCATATGTGCTTCTTCAATTTCTAGAGATTGATTCTTTCTTAAATCTACCAATTTTTTGCTAGAGTAGATTTTGAATAACATCTACTTAATTATTGATTTTGCAAGACAATCTTTTTTTTTTTTTTTTTGTAGAATGTTCCACTTTACATATATATTCATGGGAAAAAGGCCATTTTCAAAAAAAGCTCAATACGCTTTTAGGATTCCTTGTTTTATTTTGCCATTGGACCTGTACAAGATGGATGGTAGACTAAAATAATGTGTCTCAAATATTTAACATGTGTCTGAGGGGTTTAGAAAATATTTTTTAGGTGGTGTTCATTTGCTTACCACCTTTCTTGTACTTAGATGAAAGGTTAAAATCATCTAGGGATCCATAAATGTGCATTGAGCATTAAAAAAGGGAAAAAAAAATCCTTTCTTACAAAATCAATATTAAATGGATTTTTGGCCAAAATTCACTTTACCAGATGACATTCCTTCACTTTATCTGCTTTTGGGATGACACATGCATAATGTATTTATGTGTGTGCTCATAAGATGTATGTATGGCTAATAGGAATAGTTGGAATGGTTGCATAAGCACTTATACATACAATACATACATACATACATACATATATATATATATATATATATATATATATAGAGAGAGAGAGAGAGAGTTGAACTTGGCCACATTAGTCTGTAGCAAGCCCAAATCTGGTCATTGCTCCTACTATTAGATCTACATGGATCTCAAAATCAAAAAGCTACTTGTTAGCCATTGTTAACTGCTTTAAACAAAATTCTAATAGAATAAATAAAAATAGGTAACGATTAAATACAAACTCAATGAAAGTAAATACTAACTCTCTCGGAGGTGATAGTATTACAGAATAAACTCTAACATGTCCAGAATAAACACCTAGTCTAGAGTAGTAAATAGAAACATTGCAAAATAAATAGAAACTATTAGGTCATGGCTGCGGCATGTTGCGCATCCCGAGGAATGAGGCACGTGAAGGTTGGATGTGTGGTGTATAGGCATTGGTAGCCCATCTCATCTGTTTCATCTCTATAAATGCATTTCATTCTTTAGGATGCATCATGTGTCTAATAGTTTATGTTATTTTACAACATTTTATTTGCTACCAAAGACTAGGCATTTATTTGTTTAGACTAATTGTTTATTTTGAACATGTTAGCATTTATTCTATGAGATAAGTGCTTATTATTGTTGTTGAAAGAGAGAGTGTTTACATCCATCATGTTTGTGTTTATTCATTAACTATTTCTATTTATCGATCAAAATTTGTTTTGAAGCAGCCAATGGTGGCTAATGGGTGACCTTTTAGCTTTAAGATCTATGTTGATTAATGCAGACAAAATTGTGAACTGGTTTCAAGTCGATACTTAACTGGTTCAGTTCAGTTTGGTACCGAACCAACAATGTATTGGCGGTTTGGACCAATTTGCCATTTTTTGTAATTTTTTATTTTATTCATAATTTTTTATTTTTTTATATGGTATATAAGGTTGAGAGCCTCTCATAAGTTCTCATCATCTATCCTCTTTCTTTTCATTTACTTAAAATTTCTCATGAAAATAAGGAAAATACCCTCCTAATTTGATTTCAATAAAAATATCAGAAAAACAAATTTTCTTTACAATAGAAAGTCAACTCTCCTTCTCAAGAACAAATTCGAAGAATTTCAAGAAATCATGATTTAGTAAATATCAAATTAAGGTACTTTTACTTTAGATAAAAATTTAAAAAATACAAATTAACTAAGAAATGATGAGAAAATAAAATTAGAAAATAAGTTCTGACCTTAGGATTTTAAAGCAAGTATAATTTCATTATTTTAGTGAATTGTGAATTAAGTCGGCATAGGTCAGTATGAGGTTTATTATTACTACAATCCTAACTAAGTCTAGAAACTCTGCAAGTTTGATCAAGTATTGAATAAAGTCTAGAAACTCTGCAAGTTTGATCAAGTATTGAATAAAGCTTTACAAATTATATTTTAAGATTATTTTTTGATATTTATTTTTTAATCATTTCTAAGTTAAATTGATTATATGAGATTTTTATCCAAAGTAAAAGTATCCTAACTTGATATTTGCTAAATCGTAATTTTTTTTAAAATTCTTTGAATTTATTCTTGAGATGGAGAGTTGACTTTTATTGTTAAAGAAATTGATTTTTTGGATATTTTTATTGAAAATGAATGGAGGATATTGCCTTTATTTTTATAAGAAATCTTAAGTAAGTGGAAAGAAAAGAGGAAAGAGAAGAAAGAATGATATTTACTGATATGATTTTGAATAGAAATAAGAGAGAAGAGAGGATGTGAGCTCAAAGAGCCTATATGCCACCTAGGCCTCCCCCAGCACTCAAAAACCACCTGAACCAAGGAATTCGGTATAATTTAGACTGGTTCACACCAGTTTGGGGTTTGTACTGAACTGAAATGCAAAATTGAACCATTTTTTGATTGGTTTCATTCTGCTTACCTTTGTGTGGATCTAATGGTGGCGGCAATGACCAGATTTGGCCTTGGCTGCATGCAAATGTAGCCAAGTCTCTCTCTCTTTCTCTATATATGTGTGTGTGTGCGCGCACCTTTGTGTGGATCTAATGGTGGCGGCAATGACCAGATTTGGCTTTGGCTACATGCAAATGTAGCCAAGTCTCTCTCTCTTTCTTATATATGTGTGTGCGCGCGCATGCGCACACATTTATATATGTTTGTGGTCTTCTCCCCCCTTACCTTGTTTGACTTGCCGGTAGCCATCTCAGTGCGGCTAAAGCTGAAGCTTGACATAGCTTATGGTATACTGCTTTTGGCATTGTAGTTACCATCTCTTTTTCTCTCCCTCCCTTCCTCCCTCTTTTTTGTTGTGCACTGAGGATTTTTCTTCAAGAGCACACTTTTCAGTGAAATTCTTAGCATATGCCACTTACTTGTGGAATCTCTCAGAATTCCTCTTGCTATTGTTTTACAGCCCTCCATCTGGTTGTAGATGATCTATGCTCATGTATTTAGGTTACACCTCTCCTTTAATAGTTTTCTTATGAGCGTGTGGCATGCTTCAGTTCAAAATGCCACCATAAGTTCTTAGATGTACCATATACTCTGTTACTTTGTCTTTGTATGCACTTTAACAACTTAAATCTAAAATACAAGTACCTAAGAAGCGTCATATCCCATTAGAACATCAAGGCAATCACCATATAATTACTGAGGATTCATGCCTGTAAATATGACACCACACTGTTGAGTGCTCTCACCTAGGACCTCTTTTTTCTTCTTTTTTCTCATGATTAGCTCTTAATGCTTAGGAACATCGAAAGGTATCTAAGTAATTTAGGTAGTGTGGGGTGTGTGTAAACCTAATCATGTAGCCTGTTTGTACTGTCACTGTGCGCATATATGCAATATGGATATGATGAAATGCTTATTGGTACCAGCCTTGTAACTGTATATACTAATGCATGTCCCAATATGATATTATTATTTTCCTCTTACTTGCTCTGTAAATTTTAATGTACATTTTTA
Organism: Calamus simplicifolius; assembly: GCA_900491605.1. Taxonomy (NCBI): domain Eukaryota; kingdom Viridiplantae; phylum Streptophyta; class Magnoliopsida; order Arecales; family Arecaceae; genus Calamus; species Calamus simplicifolius. The sequence continues at coordinate 140,168 of UESW01004428.1, read as the reverse complement.
ATATATTTAGGTTGAATCAGTTGAGAATGTGAAAGCACAAATTGCATTTCTATATTATTTTTGTATGAACTCTGTGACCTTTGTGCAGGTGAGAAGTGACCAAGATCAGGACCATGTATATATTATGAGAATGCTGTGGATTTTATTTGCTAATTGCTTCAACTGGTCCACTAAGCCACCATGCTGTGGCTGATTACTTTGAAGAGGCAATGTTAACTGGAGTGTCATTGTTTTTTTGGCAAAGTTTGTTGAATGTGCACATTCTAGTCGACTAGTTTGTGTGGAATGTCAGTCAACTTCTAGGTCTGCTGTATCTGCTGTTCACTTGAATTTCTTTTATGCTGCAGAATGTAACTATGTAACTTGTTTGTTGCTTGTGCTTGTTAAGAAAAGATATTTTCTTTTGAATTTGATTCCCAATGGTCCTCTTTCCACCACCTTGTGCGGATGATTGTGTATGCATCTGCATGCTGCTTCTCGAGGTGGCAGAGCTTCTCCTCTGGACAGGTCTGGAATAACATTGTTATTAACCAGAAACTGTACCATGTCTCTCAGCATTTGCATTGAAAAAATCCAACACCATATAACAGCTTACATCTCTGAAAGCCTCTGTAAACAAAAAAAAATGTTTAATATTTGATTTATAGATACATTTAAAAAACACTGGGGTAATAATTCAAATGCAAGAATCTTCAAGAAGAGCTGATTCATGTTTTGGCAATTATGATTCTCATAGGGCACATAATTGTCAAATGCTTGTTCAATACTTTCTGCTATATATTTCAATTATGGAGCAAAGGTTCTTTGAAACTGTTAAAACAGCCATCATGACATAATGAATATTTTGCATGTTAGACCTTGCTTTATGTGCAGCCTCTAGGGGATTAGTTTGTGTATTGAGTCAGTCTTAAGTCCAGTGTATCCTGCCCTTGAATGTCTTCATATAAGAGGGCAATGCAAACTGGAGTATGTATGCATTGATCCTTTTGAAAACATAATGGTAATGCCACCATTCATATCCAAAATTAGGACCTTCCCCCAGAAGAGAGGGGTGCCAACCAGCTTGTCCTATGGCCTGCAGTGATCTTCTGTATGTACAATTACTAGGAAATTGTTTGTTGAGCTATATTAGGTTGGTCCATGTGTAAAGCTTCACCCTCTTCCCTCTTTACTAACTCAAGCAACTTACCCATGTTGTATGCTAGCCATTGGATTTGGTTTTGATCTAAGGCCTGATATTTTTCCCTGCTGGTTGGTCACTTGAGGGGCAGTTTTTGGATTCAATAGGTGAGTGTGGAACAGAAGTGGGAGAGGGGAACAAACAGGGCAGCACTTCTCCAAGATTTCTCTTGAGGCCTTTCTACAATGTGAAGATCTTGCATCTTTGAGGGGCTGTTCTTGTTCCCTATTTTCTCGAAAACTAGAGAGCAAATGAAGGGTTGTATTCATAACCTACGTTCTGTTTGAGGTGATACCTCCCTTGTATTTTGTGATCTCCTCTTCTTGATGGTAGAAACTACCTTTGCATTGTTCTTCCAAGGATACGGCCTTGGATTTGGCCAAACCACGTAAATTTGGTATCCTTTTAAGGTTGTGTTGTAAAACAACCAATAACGTGCCTAATGTGATTTAGATCAACATGGCACTTCAAAATAAAGTAAAGCAGCAGAAATAGTATAGAGAATTACCTCCGCCATCGTTCCGGCCTCGGGAAAAATAATAAAAAGGGAAGAAGCTTTGAATTCTGGTTTTTCTGATCCTTTCTCTACCGAAATCGATGGTGTGTGGTTTTTTCTTATCGTAGAGCAGGTATCAGGGACCAATTTTATATACACAAAACTCTCCAAAAATTTCTGCCATCATAGAGATTTTCGGAGCACGTTCGGGCGATGGTTACGGAGCTATTTTGCACGTTCAAATTTTAAAATACATAAACCATAAAATTAGGAGTTGGTTATTCCCCTGGCCAGTAGGAATCTAAATTAACCAACATTCTCCCACTTGGTCTATGTATTTTTACCATGCACGATATTAACATACGGATCATGGCGACAGTTCCTCTAAATGTGAGTATTGTCTTCCATGTATCACAATATGTTACACTTCCCAACATAGCCCAAATAACTTAATGAATAAACCCTATGTTTATTTGTGGTCCAAACATAATGATATTCCTCAAAACAAACAAATATGTATACATCTTAAAGGAGAAATATCCAAACTGAATAAGAGTTTCATTGAAGAACAAGTATATACAATGGTATTACATCACGGAACTAAGTCCCATTCACGCTACATGATCCTTGAACCCTTTTGGTGGCATGCCTTTAGTCAGAGGATCCGCGATCATCAATTCAGTGCTGATGTGTTCAATAACCACTTTCTTTTCTTTAACACGCTCTCTTATGGCTAAGTACTTAATGTCAATATGTTTACTACGACTACCACTCCTATTGTTCTTAGCCATAAAAACAGCAGCTGAATTATCACAGTACAATGTCAAGGGCCTCGAAATAGAGTCCACAACTTTAAGCCCAGATATGAAACTCTTCAACCATACACCATGTGAGGTAGCTTCAAAACAAGAGACGAACTCAGCGTCCATAGTGGAAGTAGCAGTCAAGGTCTGCTTGGCACACTTCCATGATACAGCTCCATCAGCTAACATAAACACGTAACTTGATGTTGATTTACGTGAATCAATACAGCCAGCAAAGTCTGCATCACTATATCCAATGACTTCCAACTTCTCAGTCCGTCTATACATGAGCATGTAATCCTTGGTTCCTTGAAGGTATCTCATAACCTTCTTTGTAGCCCGCCAGTGGTCAAACCCTGGATTACTCTGATATCTCCAAGCATTCCAACAACAAATGCAATGTCAGGCCTGGTACAAACCTGAGCATACATAAGGCTTCCAATAGCTGAAGCATATGGAATGGGTCTCATCTGTTCGCGTTCGAACTCATTTTTGGGACACTGATTCAAGCTGAATCTATCACCTTTCACAATGGGTGCTACACTCGGTGAACAATCTTTCATGCGAAACCTTTCTAGAACCTTGTTGATATAGGTCTCTTGAGACAAGCCCAAAATGCCTCTAGATCTATCTCTATGGATCTTTATGCCAATGACATAAGATGCCTCATCCATATCCTTCATATCAAAGTTCTTTGAGAGAAATTGTTTCACCTCATATAGCAAACCCTTGTCATTAGTCGCAAGCAAAATGTCATCCACATATAACACAAGAAAGCAAATCTTGCTCCCACTGACCTTTTGGTATATACAAACATCCATGATGTTTTCTTCAAAGCCAAATGAAGTAATAACATCATGAAATTTCAAATACCATTGACGGGAGGCTTGCTTTAATTTATATATGGACTTATTCAGCTTACAGACTAAATTCTCACCACTACTAGAGGAAAATCCTTCTGGTTGTTTCATGTAAACCTCTTCCTCTAGATCACCATTGAGGAACACCGTTTTCACATCCATCTGGTGTAACTCTAAATCAAAATGAGCCACCAATGCCATGATTACACGGAAGGAGTCCTTTTTAGATACATGAGAAAAGGTCTCATTGTAATCTATTCCTTCCCTCTGAGTAAATTCTTTGGCAACAAGTCTAGCCTTATGTCTCTCAATGTTGCCTTCTGAGTCTTTCTTAGTTTTAAAGACCTACTTACAACCAATGGCTTTTACACCATCAGGCAACTTGACAAGATCCCAGACTTTGTTAAATGCCATAGAATCCATCTCTTCTTTCATGGCTTTGTACCATAAGTCAGATACATTAGAACTCATGGCCAGTGAAAACGTTTCAGGATCATTTCCGGCTCCATATTGTAGTCACATTCTTGCAGATACACAACATAATCACTAGGAATTGCTGGTCTCCTAGTCCTAGTAGACCTCCTCAATGTTGCCTCAACATTCTCCTGTGAAACAGGATCATGTTGCTCAACAGGTTGTTCAACAATTTCGGGTATTTGCTGAACTTCAAGGTCTACTGGATTTGGATCAGCAGTTTGTGGAATCTCTTGAACCTGTTGCTCAACATGTGCACGAACATAAGGCGCACTGTGAACTACAACAATCGGTCCACTACTTGAAGTGGAGCATTGAGTATCTTGATGACATTTCCCAAGACCAAGGTCTTGAAAATGATCGCTCCCACTAATTAAGTCGTTTTCAAGAAATTTGGCATTTCTTGATTCCACAAATCTAGTGCTATGAGAAGGATAATAAAATCTATATCCCTTGGATCTTTCGGCATAACCAACAAAATATGCACTTAAGGTCCTCGGGTCCAACTTCCTTTCATGTGGATTATAAATCACCTCAGCTGGGTAACCCCAAATGCGTACATGTCGCAAACTCGGTTTCCAACCTTTAAACAACTCAAAAGGTATCTTTTGGACAGCCTTGGTTGGAACCCGGTTTAATATGTACACCGCTGTCTTAAGGGCTTCAGTCCATAAGGACCGAGGAAGTTTGGAGCTGGCAAGCATGCTCCTTACCATGTCCATTAATGTTCGGTTTCTTCTTTCAGCTACACCATTCTGATCTGGAGAACCAGGTAAGGTGTATTGGGCAACAATCCCATAATCTTGAAGAAACTTTGCAAATGGACCGATAGCTTGTCCACTCTCAATGTATCTACCGTAGTATTCTCCTCCCCTATCAGATCTTACGATCTTGATTCGTTTGTCACATTGTTTCTCTACTTCAGCCTTAAAATTTTTGAAAGCATCAAGTGCCTCACTTTTGCTGTTCAATAAGTAGAGATACATGTAACGCGAATAATCATCAATAAAGGAGATGAAATACTTATTATGGTATGCATCTATATCAGACTACAAATATCTGTATGAATTATTTCTAACAATTGAGAACTCCTCTTTGCACCTTTCTTTGACTTGTTAGTCTGCTTACCTTTAATGCAGTCTATACAAGTACTAAAGTCAGTCCAATCAAGAGTACTAAGTACTCCATCATGTACCAACCTCTTGATTCTATCAATGGAGATATGACCTAATCTCCTATGCCACAAATTAGAGGAATTCTCATTAACGACACATCTTTTAACACCAACATGCATAGAAGAATAGTGATTGTCATTTTCTAAATTAAGACAAAAAAGACCATCAGACAATGTACCACATCCAATAATCTTAGATCCATAAGAAATACTGAAAGACGAATCCGAAAATTTAAAGGAATATCCACAAGATACAAGTCTTGAAACAGAAACTAAATTCCTAGCAAAACCAGGAATATAAAATGTCTTTTCCAAACTTAAAATAAAACCACTATCTAAAACAAGTTTGCAAGTTTCAATGGCTTCCACATGTGATGACATCTTGTTTCCAGAATAGATGCAGCATTCACTTCCCACTGGTTTTCGCAGGTCTTGCAATCCCTGCAAGGAGTTGGTAACATGGATTGAAGAACCAGAGTCAATCCACCATGTGTCTTGAGTAACATTAATCATGTTAGATTCATAACAAACAAAAGAGAGTTGAGTACCTTTCTTGTCAAGCCACTATTTGAACTTGGCACAATCCTTCCTCAAATGCCCTTTCTTCTTGCAGAAGAAACATTTGAAACTTTTCTGAATGTCCCCTTTGGCAGGAATCTTGCCCTTGTCCTTTGCTTGAAATTTCTTTTTCTTTCCTGGTGTTGTCAAATTTACCTTCTCACCCTCTTCCATAGCAAGTCTACCCTCCTCTTGAACACACATGGTCATAAGTTCATTAATTGACCATTTATCCTTATGTGTGTTATAAGAGATCTTAAATGGGGCATATTGCGGTGGTAGAGTGTTGAGAATGTAATGCACTAGAAAAGAGTCAGACATCTCAACTTCAAGTCTCTTCAATTGAGCCGCAATGTCCCTCATCCTTATAATGTGGTCACGTACACCGCGTATACCACTCAGTTTTATGGATAAAACTGGTGAATTAGGGTGCTAGCTAAAGCCTTGTCTGAAGATACAAATTGATCATCGATCACCTTCAGCAAGTCACGGACATTGTCATAATGCTCAAGAGAACCCCTGATGCCATCTGAGATCTTGGTCTTTATAAACATTATTAAGAGACGATTAGATCACTCCCATTTTTCATAAAGAACAGAATCTTCAGAAGGCGGTTCATCCTTCCTTATGGCGTAATCAATGTCCTTGCACCCTAGATGAAGGAGAGTTCTCTCCTTTCAAATTTTATAATTGTCCCCTCTGAGCTCAGGAACATCACAAATCATATTAGAGAAATTAACAGGCTCACAAACTGCAAAAATTAAATAACCATACTCATGTTACAAAACTTTGAAGCTCTTTAAACAATATGACATATCCATCAATGTAAAATACGTCAAAATATGAATCTACTGACATAAAACTTGCCTGTGGCTGAAGTATTAATTCAATTAGATTCACATTTAAACTATATGATAAAAATTATCAAATTATGCCCTTAATTTCTAATCCCTGTGGGTAAATTAGAAAAATATAATTTGACATTTTATCCTAATTAATTATATAAATATAACAAAATTTTTGTGGAATAAATTTTATTATATCCATATAATTAATTATAATTAATGTCTATTATTTATGTGATTTATTAACTTTATTATATAATTTTATAATTAAGGATGTTGTGGCTACTCCTCAATTATTCAATTGTATTTATCACTTAGACATTATTTAAATTTATGCTCAATTATGTCACTTAAGATGTATGCATAATTAACAAAATTTATACACACAAATTCTAAATATAATTGAACATAAATATGCCAGGCTAATGGCCCATTACTTAATGAACGAGCCAACAGCCCGTCATCCTCACCCAATTCCAATAGTTTAATTTAACCAAAAATATCTCAATCACCTCAAAATTTTTGGATTAGATGTGTCCAGACTGTTGCAATCCAGCCTGCTACAGTTCAGATTGTGTGCACGGCCCAGCCTCACTGCTAGCCTAGACAACAGAGCCAATCAAACGCTGGACCAGCCTTGATTGGGCCAGACGCCCGCTGGGCCAGCGCCTGGCCTAGGCCGCTGGGCCAGCGCCTGGCCCACCCAGGTGCTACCAGCGCCTGGGTGTTGCCCAGCGCTGGTTGGCAACCAGCGCTGGCGCTTGGGCGCTGGCAGGCAGCCAACGCCCAGCCAGCCAGCGCCTGGGCGCTGGCTGGCAACCAGCGCCCAGCTAGTCAGCCAGCGCCTGGCGCTGGCGTCCAATTTTTTTTTTTTAATAATTCCATGGCCCTTTTTTTGATTCTGTATTGCCTGCACGTTTTCAGTAAGAAACATTTTTCATCCGTCCTTATCCCGTGTGCACATATCCGAAGCAAGAAACCCACGCTTCCTCTTTTTATGGTGATTTGATTGGAGATATTTGGATTTATCTTTATTCAAACTATATCCAAAAGGGTGAGTGAACAGATAAATGCATGCTTCATGGCATAAGTCTTATTGATCAATCTCTTAAATAAGACTGAATTAAATAACTTGAATATTTAGAGTTTATCGGATCTTATGCCCTTTCAGATAATTCTTGATGATCTATTAACTCTTCCGATACGCAGGTAGTTGGGTCAAACGCACCAAGGTACTACAGCAGCCTCCCTTATTGGTATGTCCCTAATATCCCTACCGTACGCCCGTTGGGTAAAATAATCCAGGGTACTATCAGTAGCCTTCCCTTTGGACTATCCCTAAAATGAGAGAAATAGAAATCAAGAATGTCTTGCCCCTCTTTATTTTTGATCAGGATAAAATTTTAAATAGATCTTTTCCAAGATTTAAAACAAAATCCAACATAAAGAAGAGCCCAAAAGCAGAAAGCATTCGGCCAAAACGAGACGAGGCGTCATGGCTCTGATACCAAATGTAAAACAACCAATAACGTGCCTAATGTGATTTAGATCAACATGGCACTTCAAAATAAAGTAAAGCAGCGGAAATAGTATTGAGAATTACCTCCCACCATCGTTTCGGCCTCGGGATAAAATAATAAAAAGGGAAGAAGCTTTGAATTCTGGTTCTTCTGATCCTTTCTCTACCCAAATCGATGGTGTGTGATTTTTCTTATCGTAGGCAGGTATCAGGGACCAATTTTATATACATAAAACTCTCCAAAAATTTCTGCCATCATAGAGATTTTCGGAGCACGTTCGGGCGATGGTTACGGAGCTGTTTTGCACGTTCAAATTTTAAAATATATAAACCACAAAATTAGGAGTTGGTTATTCCCCTGGCCAGTAGGAATCTAAATTAACCAACATGTGTGTGCTTTTCTATTACTTGATATTCCTTCTAGTTGTATTGCCCATTCATGGTGATCAGAGGTTTGATTGTAATGCATGGATTCAAGTAGATATCGGTCAAATGTTCATGAAAAAGGGCCTAATTGAGCTAGTGTGCATCATATTGTGCATTAGTGTTTCCATTAGGAACCAAGTTTCATTCTGTAGTAATAACAATGGTTTGTACATTAAGTCAGCCAACTTCAAGTCCATTTTCTGCACTTATTTTTAAGCCTACTTTCCACTGGCTTGTGTATTTGCTTGCATATACATTAAACGAAGTGCTTTTTTAAGTAATATAGCATCTGATACAGACTGATGGACATATTGTCTGAATACTATTCTTAATTATTGAGAAAAACCATGCTGAAAAATATTTGCACTTTGTGGGGTGTGTACCACTATACAGTGATAATAACCACTTTGAACACTATTTTCTTCTAAAATAAAAAGAAATCACATGATTATGGCAACCACTTTTAATTGTTGTATTGGCTTGTAAGAGATTATATCTGTGATTTCTGGTGTCATAAATATCATTTGATTTTATTCGTAAATGTAGCATATGTGCGTGTATCGAGGTATGTATGCATGTATGTATGTGCATAATTACGTGTATATATGTATGTATATATATATATATATATATATATATATATATATATATATATATATATATATATGCATGCATGGATGGATGCATGTATGCATATGTGAAAGAATATTCAAGGATGGTTAATTTGTATAATAATTTGTGAAAGAATCTTCAAGGATGGTTAATTTGTATAATGCCATTATGATCACGTAGGATGTATCAATCATAGTCCATAAAAAACATTCACTATTAATATGTTAATGGTGTAAGAGATCTGCCATGAAGCTATTAGAAAAACCATTATAACGTTATAAATTTATTTTCTAAAATAATGATTGAGAGATGTTATGATCTCAAGATTGTTATTCATAAACATGGATCTTGTGATTTTCTTATCTGTTCTATTTTGATGTAATAGAACCCCATTATGGCTATAAAGGAATCTAATATATGATGTATCTTTCATAATTAACTTTCAGTACATTAAATGTGACACCTATTTTTCCTTGTTGTTTAAGGGATTCCTCTAATGTGATTGATGCGGGTAAGAGATTTTATAGGATTCTTTATCCCGCATGAGATCAAAGTAGCACAACAAAAGAGATAACTATTGGCTTCATGCTAATTCCTTTGGGGTCTTTGGCCATGCATTACTGATGATTTGGGGAATGTTCAGAGTTTTTGGCCTTCCTCCTTTCACTTTTCGTAAGATTGTGGTCTTACACTATAATAAGCCAAAAAGTCGTTTCAAGTCAAGGATCGGAAAACTTCAAAAACTTTATTGTTGAATACATAGTACAACTAAGAGTTATTTGTAGAAAAAAAATCTCTTAAAATTTTTATGGGTTCTCATATGATATAATTTTTTCAAAAGAAACTAAAGAGATAAATATTGAATAAACATCAAAAAATAGTCTCCTAGCTCCTATGTTAGAAGAAATAAATTAAAAATTTGAATAAAAATAAAAAATATCTTTTAAATCATGGATTCATGGAATAGTATTTCTTTAGTTTTCTAATTATTTTTTTGGAAGTCCACCACTACTACATATCGCTGATAAATCATTAGTAACTTTCTTTTTTGACCAACATTTTAGTTCGTTATGTATTGGAAAGGAAACTCAATGTTAGGTGTTATGAAAATGGATAAATATAAGAATTTTAATCATGTTGATGCTGGTATTACCATTATTTAGTTCGATATATACCATATTGTCATTTTTGATAAACCATAAAATAAAACCTTTTAAATTTCGACAACCTTCTAGCATATGAATTATTATGTAGGTTTTTTATGAGTATGAATTTGACTTTTATTTTCTTTTGAAAAAAATAGAATTATTTGGAGTAATAAGATAATTCCAATGATGACATTCATGAAGAAAGATGCAATAAATGTAAAGAGGGAACATCTTGGATCCAACATTGAAGGATTTGAACCAAGATTTCCATATGGATGGGATAAGGTATTAGAACATCTGACACATAATTTAAATGTGATAATTTATCTTATAAAAAAGGAAATATTAAATAAATAGATCATAAATGCAAATATAAGGACTCTTGATTGCATTAATGATGACTTGTGGTCTAAAATATTACAATTTTGGACATTGAAAAATCATGAATTAAACAAATGTTCATGCTAATTACTAAGCTGTATGCAGTGCAACTGAAAACCGAAAAAAAAAAAATCGGACATGAGCTAGCCTTTTCCTTTCCTTGTACTTGTCCTAACTATTTAGGTCCATAGTATTTTGGACAATATTTGGCCATGAATTATGCTTCTTTGGGTTCTTTGGTACCTTGCTGATATTTTTTACCATCATCATCTTCTGGATACTCAACACATAATATGGTGCAACTAAAATGCATACGCTAACAGAAAATTAAAATAAATCTTGTCTACAAATAATGTCTTTATGTAATCAAGCTATTCTAGATCAGCTGATGCATTATGATTTACAAATTTGTGAGACCCAACTCTTTTAAGCTACCTCACTTAAGATACAATTTGACTAGATTGAGTTAAAAAAGGTAAAAAAAAGTATAATTAGATTTTTGATTGAATCTATATTCAAATGTTTGGTATTGAATTAACTTTCTAACGCATCTTAAATCACTCAAATCAGAATTCAATTGAGGAAGTTAGGAGCAATTTAATGAACATATAGATGAACTTCAGTTAAATTATGAAAATTCCATTAGCAGGATAAGGATATTTTTAGGTGATTCTATCTGAATTTTTACATTTCAAAAATTATATTGGATAATTTAGGATATTTTTGAGTTAGAATTCAACTTTAAATATTTAATATATTTATCTTTTTATTTTTTTAAAGAAATCAGAATCATGTAAAAACTAAGAAGTTTATGGGTTTTAAGAGATTAGAATCCTATGAGGAGTGAAAACCTCTTATCTCTAGAAAATCTCTTTATAAATAAGCTTAATGGGGGTCCTTTGATATCAAATCAATAGTTTAGAATGATGAAGAAGATGAAGGTTGAAGGATTAAGAGGGTTAATGGAGCCCTTGAGTGTCCGAAGTTGAGGATTAGTTCTAGTAATTCTATTTAGAAAGACAAGTAGTGATTGGCTAGTTATAGAATTTATCATATTTTGAATAAATAAATATTTATCACTCTTGTGATGCTTAGTTTAAGAATATTGCATACTTGCATATTGATTATAATTGTTATGATTATACTTGATGTTGATTATTTGTTACTCATAATGAATTAATAAAGATGTTGGATTGATCATGAATAATATTTAATGATACCTCTTGTCACCGGACTAGAAAAACGGCATGCGCAAGGCCCTTTTGCTGTAGGCTAAGTTCTTGCGTCTATCGGTGATGGCGTTAGAGGTGTCCCCCTAACCAGCCTAACCCCACTGAATAATGGCCCCAATTACACAAGTTCCCCCAAACACATGTACGAGAAGAAACACCTTCCCAACCAAAGACTTTAACACTAAAGAACTTTGGAATACAATGAAGTTGGCCCTTGACCGAACACCTCTCTCTGTCCATTACAAAGAGCTCACAAAGTATCCGCCCCAACCTCACTCAAAACATAGAAGTCCAGGTCGTTGGTGCCTCGCTACACCTGCGCACGCCGCCTGCGTGCACTGCGCACACCTTCTGTGCATGCTGGCTGAACTCTGTCCATGCCTAAGCCCATCTGGCCTGGACCATGCACGCCAAGCCTTCCTACTTGGCCATGCATCGCTCTGCTTAGCCATCTTTCATTGGATGGCTGCCTGCCCGAAAGCCCCGCTCGATCGGTTGGATGCCTCCGCACGGCCTAATCCTCACTGATTAGCCTATCTCCTAAGCCTCTCCAATCTTCCTCATTGCTGGCTTGCTCTTTTGATCTTCACGATGCTTTCTTGGTTGGTCTCGTGGCCTATTTAAAGCCGTAGCACCCTCCCTTGGGTCAATCCGTGTGCAAGTGTCCCCATCCAATCTTGGCCCTTGATTGGCCTTGCATTGGACGGCTAAGATCTGATTTTGCCCTCCATGAATCGTCCTTATCCTTATCTGGACGTTTGGATAAGTCTGCAGCCCAAAAAATTTGCCTAGCATCCTGATGTGGCTGATCCGACGTCGTTAGAGTTAACGGTGAAGATAACTGACGGAGCCCTACCTCGGCCCCGTGAGGTGGCTTCGGCCTCCGAGGTTCCTTCGACCTCCAAGGTTCTCTGGCCTCGGACCTGGCGTCCCTTCCGCCTCGGCCTCGGACTTTTGCCTTGGCCTCCGTTCTGGGCCTGGCGACCCGCCACCTCAAGACACCTAACATACCCACATGGCCCACCACTCGACTGCAACAGCGCATGGCCACACCCCGTAACGGTGCACACCTAACATGACTAGGCCCACCTGCCACGTGTGGCGTCGTGCTGGCAGTGGCCGGCGGGGCAAGACACCTCTGACATGCTTAGTGTCGGTTACGACCTGTCGCTGTTAGCCTTGCCTTCCGTCCGTTACCAGACAACGGCATCTCGAAATCAGCAACCTTCTGGAAACGGAAAAGGGGAACCTCCGAACAGGCATAAAAACCCACACTGACAACGAGGAGGGGGGCTGAACTCAAGTTCTCTAGCTTTTCTGCTAGTTTACTCTTGTCTATTCCCAAGTTGCTGACTTGAGTGTCGGAGGGTCCCCACCGGAGCAACCGGTCTCCGGAACTTTCTTGCAGGAATCTTCGAGGAGGAGGAGGATCTATGTTCCCCTACGTTGAAGAAAAGTGACTTCGCATCAACAGATTGGCGCGCCAGGAAGAGGGGAGATAAAGAAGAACTTCAAACCAGTCAACAATAACTTCTTCTCTTTCCCTGAGCTCTCAAGCAAATGGTGATGACTTGTATGCAAGAGGTCTCTACCAGCCATGTTGGGGGGCAACGCCTGGGAGCTGACCTGCAGGTAGCCGGTCTCCCTGCTCCCCAGGCCAGGCCTCTGCGCCACCATCGCCACCACCGCAGCAGCATCAAGAAGACCGACTCACCGCCCTCACCATGCAGGTCCAGTCATTGGTGGCGGCAGTCCAAGTTCTGCAGCATCAGCCGGCAGCAGCACAGCAGCCGAGGCCACCCCCATCAGTTCCCGGGGTGGTTCAGCCCAGTCAGCACTCTTCTCGGGGGAGGTCCCTCGTTGGGAAGCTTGCCACTTCCGCGCTTCACCCGGTCATCCTCCCGTCATGCCAGTGCTTCTCCCAGGTGGCGGCACGGGAGGGAGGCGGAGCGCCCCCGCCAGCATCGCCGCCACTATTCCCTGTCCTCAAAATCATCGAGGGAAAGGTCCTTCGACAGCCGGATAGCTTGCCAGGCCGAGCGCTGGCTGGATGAGTACAACCAGCGGTTAAAGGAGCTAGCCGTTGGATCACCAACCTGCCAGAGGCGGACTATGACAGCCGGCCACCACTATCCTACTGCATCATGGATGAGCCGATCTCAACCCGATTTTGTCTCCCTCAGTTAGACCCGTACGATGGGACCACTGATCCCCTGGACCACCTGGAGAGTTACAAGGTCCTCATGCAGGTTCAGGAGGCAACCGACTGTCTTCTCTGCATCGCCTTCCCTGCTACTTTGAGGAAGGCCGCCGAGCCTGGTACTCCCGCTTGCCGCCGCGGAGTATCAACTCCTTCGCCAGCTGGAGAGGGCCTTCTTGGCCCATTTTGATGTCTACCGAAGATACCAGGGTGGCGGACAGTCTGTTTTCCATCCAGCAGAAGGGTGGCGAGTCCCTGGGAGACTACGTCGCTCGATTCAAAAAAGCTGCCCTCGAGATCTATAACCTCGAGGACTCTGTGGCCACCCTGGCCTTGAAGCGGGGGCTCGCCCCTCTCGCTTTGCTTATTCACTTGACAAGAAGCCGTCCGGCTCCTATACCGAACTCTTGAGCCGGGCATAAAAGTACATCCGCACCGATGAGGCTGACTCCTCCCAGCACGAGGCCAATGGAAGCACGGCAAGAAGCAAGCTCGTTCCGAGCCTGTTGAGGTTCCCAGGAGGCCCGAACCTCCCCGTCGTCCAGACAACCATCCTTGGGCTCTCGCACCGAGGACGATCCATTCGCTCCCTTGTTTGCTTCGATATCTCACATTCTACTCGAGATCGAGGGCGAGCCATACCTTCAGCGTCCTCCTCCGCTGAGCACGAAGACCCCCCGCAACAAAAACTTGTACTGTCATTTTCATCAGGACCACAGCCACGACATGGACAACTGTCGCCAGTTGAAGAAGGCGATAGAAGACCTCATCAGCGTGGCCACCTGGAAAAGTTCGTTCAAAGGAGCAACTTGGGTGCACCTGGCCCGTCAGCACCTCCACCACTAATGATCGACAACGCCCCGACTGAGAAGATAGTGGCGATGATCTCCTGGGGGGCAGGCGGCCCGTCCAAGACCGAGGGGGAGGAGGGGTTAGATTATGTAATTTCTTTTCCAAAAGGACCTAGAGGGGATGGTCAAAAAAATGATGATAGCGTCATCGTGTCTATGATGATCGCTAAGCATCCTGTAAAAAGAATCTTAGTTGACAGTGGAAGCTCAGTAGATGTTTTGTGTTACGATGCATTTGTTCGGATGAACTTATCTCCTAGGTCACTTCGACCTGTCACCACACCCTTAATGGGTTTTACCGGGACTCTATGAGAATTGAGGGAGAAGTCACCCTCCCTGTCACAGCGGGATGCCGCTGTGTCAGAGCACAATTTTCATGAATTTCCTTGTGGTCCGTGCCCCTCCCTACAACGCCATACTTAGAAAGCCCGGACTCAACCTTTTGGACGCGGTTATCTCCACCAAGCGACTCTTGGTGAGGTTCCCTACCAGCAAGGGAGTCGAAGAGATGCGGTGGGAGCAGAACTCGCTGCCGCTTTGCTACCATATGGGCCCCAGCCCGCAGGGGGTGGTATCTGCACCTGCACCAGAAGTGCTCAACCATCGAGACTCAGAGAGGAGGAGGGAACTGGCCGAGCACCTGCTGACCTTCCCCTTAGGGAGGACCCGACGAGGATGATCCAGATCGGAGCCCTGCTTTCGAGGAGGCGCGCGGCCAGCTCCTCGCTTTCCTGCCAGCCAACTCGACATCTTCGCATGGTCGGTGTCGACATGCTAGTCATTCCGGAGGAGGTGATTATCCATCAGCTCAACATCAGGCCAGAGTGCCGGCTTGTCGTTAGAAGAAGAGGAGCTTCCCCCGATAGACAGAAGGCCATTGATGAGGAGGTGCGCAAGCTGGTGGCTGCCGGCCACATTCGTGAAGTGCACTACCCGGACTGGCTAGCCAATGTCGTGATGGTCCACAAAGCTAGTGGGAGCTGAAGGATGTGCATGGACTTCACCGACCTCAATAAGGCGTTCCCTAAGGACAGCTTTTCACTACCTCGGATCGATCAGCTGGTGGATGCCACGTCCGGCCACGAGACCCTCAGCTTCATGGATGCTTTCTCGGGGTACAATCAAATTAAGATGGATCCGGCCGATGAGGAGGCAACCTCATTTGTAATCGAGAAGGGGATATATTGTTACAAGATGATGCCATTTGGGTTGAAGAATGCAGGGGCCACCTATCAAGGTTAATGAATAAAGTCTTTGAGGACGAGATCGGGCGCAATATGGAGGTGTATGTGGACGACATACTGACCAAGAGTGCCCGTACTGCCGACCATGTTATTGACCTCGTGGAGACCTTCAGCAATCTTCGTCGATATTAGATGACGCTGAACCCCCGCAAGTGCCTTCGGGGTTACAGCGGGCAAGTTTTTGGGCTTCATGGTGATGCAGCGAGGAATTAAGGCCAACCCCGATAAAATCTGAGCTATTCTGGATATGAGGCCCCCATCTAATAAGAAGGAGTGCAGCAGCTGACCGGAAGGGTGGCAACATTGAGCCGTTTCTTGTCCAGGTCGGCAGAGAGGTGTCTGCCTTTCTTTAAGGCGTTGCGCAAGGTCAACGGCTTCGAATGGACGAAGGAGTGTCAGGGCGCCTTCGAGGAGTTGAAAAGTTTTTGTCCATTCTACCATTGTTGTCCAAGCTGAGGGCGGGGAGAAGCTCTTTCTATATCTTGCAGCCTTCCCTGAGGCGTCAGCTCCGTGCTTGTTCGCACGGACGCCGACGGGACGCAGAAGCTAGTCTATTACACTAGCAAAGTACTTATGATGCTAAGACCAGATATTCTAAGACCAAAAAGATCATCTTTACCCTGATCATCTCGCTAAGTGCTTCGACCCTACTTCCAAGCCATCCAATCGTGGTGCTCACGAACCAACCCCTCCGGACTATCTTGTCTCGTCCTGACACCTCCGATCGGCTGGCAAAGTGGGCCATCAAGCTGGGGGAGTTCGACCTGTCCATCCACCCAAGATATGTGATGAAGTCCCAGGTGTTAGCCGATTTTTTGGTCGAGTGCACCTGGTCCAATGAGCATCCGAAGGAGTCGCACCTGGAGATGCACGCGGAGTCCTCCATGGCTGAGGAGGAGGAGAGGAAGACTGGATCCTCCATGTTGATGGTGCATCGAATTTCCAGGGAATGGGGGGACTCATTCTTGCGAGCCCCAAGGGGGAGGTGGTGGAGTATGCCCTCCGATTTCTTTTCTCCCCACCAATAACCAAGTGGAGTAGGAAGCCTTACTAGCGGGATGAAGCTAGCTAGGGAGCTTGGTGCGAGGTGTCTGAGGGCCTTCACAGACTCTCAACTTGTCTCTGGGTAGGTCGCTGGGAGTACGAGGCTAGAGACCCAATCATGTCCCGTTACTTAAGCAGGGTGCAATCCCAGGCCTCTCAGTTTGTCTACTTCCACATCAGCTACATTCCCCAGGCGGAGAATGCCAGAGCTGATGCACTGTCCCGCTTGGCCACATCGGCCGATGGGACCTTGGGAAGGACATACGTGGAGCACCTACAAATCCCAAGCATTGAAGCCATAGAAGAGGCCCTGCTGGTTGGGCAAGAGCCCCCTTGGATGGACGCTTATATGCGGTATCTTACCGACGGCACCCTCCGAGGACGTAGCCGAGGCCAGACTACTTAGACGGAGCACCGAAGTTTCTAATGATGGACAGAAAGCTTTACCGAAGGTCGTTCTCATACCCGGTCCTCAAGTGTGTCGGCCCCGCATAAGCTAGTTACATCCTACGGGAAATCCATGAAGGCATATGCAGAAGTCATCTGGGGGGCAGAGCTTTGGCATACAAAGCCTGCGGTAAGGGTACTACTGGCTGAGGATGAGGGAGGACGCGGCCGAGCTCATTAAGAGGTGTGATAGTTTCCAGCACCATGCTAGCATCCAGCGGCAGCCGACATCTTAGCTAAGCCCATTGGTGGCACCTTGGCCCTTCACTCAGTGGGGTATGGACATCCTAGGATCGTTTCCCCCGGCTTCGGTTAGCGCAAGTTCCTGCTGGTAGCTGTTGACCACTTCACCAAGTGGATTGAGGCTGAGGCATTGGCCAAGATCACCGAGGGCAAGGTGAGATCCTTTTTTTGGAAATCGATAATCTGCAGGTTTGGGCTGCCGCATACCCTTGTCACTGACAACGGCCGACAGTTTGACAATGTGGCCTTCAAAGGATTCTGCACCGAGCTCGTCATTCACCAGTGGTTCACCTCGATCGGACATCCTCAGATCAATGATGCAGCTGAGGTGACCAACCGCATCATTCTCCAAGGACTTAGAGCATGGATGGACGACTTCAAAGGAAAGTGGGTGGAGGAGATTTCCAACGTGCTGTGGGCCTACCACACAACGCCGCGGGCTCCCACCGGGAGAGACGCCTTCAGCCTCGTCTTCGGATCCGAAGCTGTCATTCCTGTGGAGATAGGCACCCCAAGCCCCCGGACGGAGTCATACAGCGAGGAGGACAACCCAAATCGGTTGCGGGCCAACCTCGACCTACTAAAAGAACTACGGGATCGAGCGTGACTCCGGATGGCAGCCTACCGACAGCGAACGGCTAGGTATTACAACGCCCGTGTCCACCAAAAGACATTCTTGCCGGGGGACTTAGTCCTCCGATGGGCCGAAGTTTCAAAGCCGACGAAAGGAGGCAAGCTGTCACCTAATTAGGAAGGACCATATCGAGTTGCCAAGGCACTCCATCATGGAGCATACAGAATTGAAGGACTAGATGGGAAACCGCTCCCGCGGACATGAAATGCCGACAACCTCCGTCGGTATTATCAGTAATGTATCCTTTCTTTACATTAAGTTGCACCCTTGCATTCTTCCGGGCTCTCGCCCTGCACTCTATATTAATAAACATGTGTTCAAGTAACCCAGCTTTTCAGCAAAAAGCCTGAGGCCAGCTCGGCACTTCAAGACCAATGTATCATTGGCACTGAAGACCGATGTACCACTAGTTCCAAAAAGCCCGAGGTCAGCTCGACATATTAAGACCAATGTACCATTAGCACCGAAGATCGGTGTACCACCGGTTCCAAAAAGCCCAAGGCCAACTCGGTACTTCAAGACCAATGTACCATTGGCACCAAAGACTGGTGTACCACCGGCTCCAATAAGCGAGGCCAGCTTGGCACTTTAAGACCAATGTACCATTGGCACCGAAGATTGGTGTACCACCGGCTCCAAAAAGCTCGAGGCTAGCTCGGCACTTCAGACCAATGTACCATTGGCACCGAAGATCAGTGTACCACCGGCTTCAAAAAGCTCGAGGCCAGCTCTGCACTTCAAGACCAATGTACCATTGGCACCGAAGACCATTGTACCATCAGCTCCAAAAAGCCCGAGGCCAGCTCGGCACTTCAAGACCAATGTACCATTGACACCGAAAACCAGTGTACCACTGGCTCTAAAAAGCCCGAGGCCAGCTCGGCACTTCAAGACCAATATACCATTAGCACCGAAGACCGTGTACCATCGGCTCTAAAAAGCCCAAGGCCAGCTCGGCACTTCAAGACTAATGTACCATTGGCACCGACGACGGTGTACCACTGGCTCCAAAAAGCCCGAGGCCAGCTCGGTACTTCAAGATCAATGTACCATTGGCACCGAAGATCGGTGTACCACCGACTCTAAAAATCCGAGGCCAGCTCGGCACTTCAAGACCAATGTACCATTGGCATCGAAGATCGGTGTACCACCGGCTCCAAAAAGCCCAAGGCCAGCTCAGCACTTCAAGACCAATGTACCATTAGCACTGAAGACCGGTGTACTATCACTCCAAGAAGCCTGAGTCCATCTCGTCATTCCAAGGCCGATGTTTCATCGGTGCTCAGAAGCCCGAGTCCACCTCGGCATTCCAAGGCCGATGTCCCATCAAAACTTGGTGGCCCGGGGTAGACTTAACCTCGAGTTTGACTCCAGCCCTCCTGGGAGTTCGGCCCTACGTAGCAGCTAAGTCAAGTCGCTTGTGGTAAGCGGGCAGACATTACCCCTCCGTGCTGACGCAGCCCCTAGGGGTTCCACGTCAGCGAGCTGAGGACTTAAACACAACACATTTTAGATAGCTGAAAATATTTTCATTGATCAATGTGTTTACAAAATGCCGACTGGGTCGGATTTAGTACAAAAATTTAAAGAAAAGTACAAGTTAATGGGTCGGCCGCTGCGGGCTCGTCGTCGGAAGAGGCCACCTCAGACATGCGGTCTGGCTCGACCTCCAAAGCTTGAGGGAAATTAAGGTCCTGGGCCACTTTTTCCTTCCCACATTGAAACCCCTGGAGATAGGCATCCGCTGAGGTCTCGGCCAGCTCATCCATAAAGCGCTCGGATGCCCTGAACTCTTCCATGGCCCTTGCAACCCTGGCCTCAGCGGCGGCCTCCACCTCTTGGACCTTGGCCTCCCTCTCTGCGGCTAGGGAGGCGGCCTCCCTCTCCTTCTCTTCAGCGTGCTCTGCCCTCTCCTCGGCGTGCTCTGCCCTGGCCTCGGTTGCCCGGATGGCCGAGTCCAGTTCGGCGATATGGATATTGCGGGCCTCGACGAGACTCTTGGCCTCCCCGAGCTGGTTCAGTGCCACCCGGGCTCAGTTGGCCTCGACCTCTGCCCGCTGGTGGCCTCAGCTATCTCGGTGGCTCGGTCAGTCCTCGTCGCCTCAAGGGCCCTCTCGACCGCTTCGGCCCGAGCCTGGGCCTCCTCGGCGTCCAGCCGAGCCTGACGGATGATGGCCTTGCCTTCATTGATGACCACCAAGGAGTTTGCCGACTGCATTTAGAACGTGTCAGTGCTCAGACAGTTAAGTGTTCAAAGGTGGAGTCACATGATTGCTTACCCGGACAAGGGCCACAAAGGCCTCTCGAAAGAATGTAGCTACTCCTAGGTGACTGAGCTCCTCCTGGATCTCAAGCACGATTATTTGGGAGATGAGCTGCTCTGCCCAGTGCCCATCATTTATGATGGAGTCCTGAGGTGGCATCGGCCTGACTCCGCTCCCCTCAGTAGTCTCGGCAGGGTCGGGCTCGGCGCGCGGGGGCCTGCCCATCGGCATCTCCTCTAGGGGCGGGCTCGCTGCCGCTGGTGGCCGCTCCCTCCAGCTTTGTTCCGCCTCTACCAGATTGGCTCGGTAGGGACTGGGGGCTCCACCACTATAACCCTTTCAATTCTCACCCCCTCTGGGGGGGTGTCTGCCGTCAGATCCACCTCCGGTACGGCCGAAGGCACTTGCTGCTCGGGTGGCTGGGAGACTCGCGCCATCGGGTGCCTAGAGGCTGGGGCCTGCTGCCCCTCGCTCGGTCCCTCCAGAGCCCTCTTCCTCTTTGCGGCGGCCCTCTTGAGCTTGAGGGTCGAGAGCTTCATCACTGCACAACATCGGTTAGAGTTAGTTTTTTTTAAAAAAAAAAAAGAGAAAGAGGAGGAGGGAAATCGCTAAGTATTGGTTCGGCTGCTACCCCCGTGAGTCGAAGATTCTTCTCTGACAGGAGTTGGTTGCACCTGGGGATGTCAGTAGCTGCCTCAGCACTTCCTTGTCCTCTGGGAGTATGGATGAATTCATGTTGGGCCAAAGGTCTGAGTCCCCTCACCCGGGCTTGACTTGGTTGAGGTCAGCAAAAAAGAACTAGGATTTCATCCCTTGACAGAAGAAGGGAGGAACAATTTAAGGACACGGCTGGGTTGGGGATGAAACAACACCAACCCACCTACTGTTGGAGGGTATAGAAGGATCGAAAGAGGAAGATTCTGGTGTGATGTAGTGGAAATAACATAGGACAATGAAGGAATAAACGGTTCGAGGGAGTTTGGGACCAGTTGGGTGGGGGTCAAGGAATAATAGTCGAGGAGATTGATGAAGAATGGGTGGAAGGGCAGACGGAGACCTAGCCTAAAGGTTATTTCATAAACGGCCATCCTGCCGGGCCGAGAGGAGATCGTCCTGTCGTCGGGGGTCGGGAGAAAGAGCCCGATGTCTCGGAAGATTTGGTAACGGGCCCTTATGTTGGCCAAGTCTTGGCTCGTTACCCTAGAGGCGGTCCTCCTCGGGGATTCCACCCCCACCCTTGTTGAGGTACCGATGGCCACCGGACGACTCCTCACCGGAGCCCTGTTGGCGGCTCGTCGTTGGATGATAGGAATGTGGTCCTTTGGATCGGAGGAGGACCACGAGGGAGCGGGAGATGGAGAGGCACGAAGCCTCGAGGATGAGATTTGATCTTCGGGGGAGGTGAAGAGGACCAGGACGGGGAGGAAGCCATGGCAGGGGGTTCAGAAGAAGAAAGAGAAGGCTCAGGAGGGTTTGGGAGCTAACCTGTGGCAAAAATGGCGGAGGCTGGTTCTCGGGATGCAAGAGGTCGAGAGCTAGAGGAAAAAGATGATCTCTGAGCAAAGTGAAGAAATTCGGCCTCTCGCCTGGTTTTGTCAGTTTCAAATTATCCTGCCTCAACTGCCCGGCCACATGAACTTCCGCTATAGGCTGGGTCGCCTCGGCAGGCACCTGGCGCATGGGACGATCCAACTTTGGCCAATGGCGGGGCACCACTACGTCAGCATCATGATGGCAATGATGGCAGCAACTTTTTGCTGCTCCAAGAGGATGCTCCCGCTCGAGGCTAATCTCCACGATCGGGCGGGCGACGTGGAGCGATACGATAGCAATCCTCGAGTCACCCATGCGGGGCATCGATGCACCCATAGGTGCGTGCTAATTGGTAATTGGTGACAGGTGGGATCAGCCACT
Organism: Calamus simplicifolius; assembly: GCA_900491605.1. Classification (NCBI taxonomy): domain Eukaryota; kingdom Viridiplantae; phylum Streptophyta; class Magnoliopsida; order Arecales; family Arecaceae; genus Calamus; species Calamus simplicifolius. Next base: position 117,619 of record UESW01004428.1, on the reverse strand, counting down.
TGGGAGGTGACACCCCTATCGCCTTGCAGAGATGGGCCCGCTTCGTCTTAGGGGCGAGGGAGCATTTGATGTGGCTGATCCGACGTCGTTAGAGTTAATGGTGAAGATAACTGATGAGCCCCACCTCGGCCCCGTGATGTGGCTTTGGCCTCCGAGGTCCCTTCGACCTCCGAGGTCCTCTCAGCCTCAGACCTCGGACCTGGCGTCCCTTTCGCCTCGGCCTCGGACGGCCTCAGCCTCGAACTTCCGTCTCGGCCTCGGACTTTCGCCTCGGCCTCAGTCCCGGCTTGGTGACTCGCCACCTCGAGCCACCTGACACACTCATGTGGCCCACCACTTAACTGCAACAGCGCGTGGCCACACCTCGTAACGGCACACGCCTGACACGACTAGGCCCACCTGCCACTTATGGCACCACGCTTGGCAGGTGGCCGTAGGGTAAGATACCTCTGACATGCTCAGTGTCGGTTACGACCTGTCCCTATCAGCCTTGTCTTCCGTCCGCTACCAGACAACGGCATCTCAAAATAGCAACCTTCTGGAAACGGAAAAGGGGGACCTTCGAACAGGTATAAAAACCCACACTCACAACAAGGGAGGGGGCTGAACTCAAGTTCTCTAGCTCTTTCTGCTAGTTTACTCTTGTCTGTTTCCAAGTTGCTGGCTTGAGCATCGGAGGGTCCCCACCGGAGCAATCGTCTTCGAGGACTTTCTTGCAGGAATCTTCAAGGAGGAGGAGGATCTCGTTCCCCTACATTGATGGGTGCATGCCAGACCGCACACACCAGCCATGCCACACGTCCGCCGCGTCTACTCTGCATCCTAGCTTGTGTCCGCCATGCACCATGATGTGCCCGCACATGCCGCTAGCCTAGCACCAGCTCCTGGCGCATCTCGACCGCATCGCCACATTGGCCATCGGATAACCTCGATCTCCGCAAAATCCATCACGAAATTCAAAATGCAGCTCTGGCCTCCGCTCGCTAAGGTGCGTCGCGCCTCCGCTTGCGCGCCTACGCGCGCCCTAAATTAAAGATTCTAAACTTGATTATGTTGGATGACTTGCATACCCTACTAGTGGGGCTATATGCTGAAAAAAACCCTAACCTTAGGGATATACTCGGTTGATACCCTACTAGTGAGGTTATATGTTGAAAAAACCAATAACCTTGGAGGATATATTCGGCTAATACTCTACTAGTAGGGCTATATGTTGGAAAAAATCATGACCTTGGAGGGTATACTTGGTTGATGCCCTACTTATGAGGATTAATGCTGGTGATATACATGGCCTTAGGGGCTATACCTTGGTTGATACCCTGCTTGTGGGGTTGAAACACTAGCGAGATGATTCTAGTGTAATCGGATTAGATGACAAGAGATAATGAGAATTAAGAATGCAAAAGATACAAATTATTTATTGTAAACTATTAAATTATATCTATATATTAATATTATATTATATTTCTAGATGACTAATCATGCTTACTGGGCCGTGGAGCTCATGATTATTTTTTTTTCAGATTTTGCTCAATAGTTGTGTGGGCTAACTAGTGGAAGAGTGCTTAAATGTGCTAGAAGATAAATAAACTTATTATTAATTAGTTGTTGAGACTTGTGCTTTAAATAATGGTTTTGTAACTGAATATTTATTTATCTTTGCTTGAGGAACTTTTAAATTTGATGATTAGAACTTTATATTGTTGAGTTGTGATATCATATGAGATATGTTGCATTTGGAAGAAACTCCTTATGAGTATGCTGTAGTTACCGTGGCTCCTAGTTCGAACCTCAGGTTTGAGGTGTGACAAAATTTACTTTGTTTAACATCATAGACCAAGTCCTACAAATACACCACATAAATTCGAGGAATACTATTTTTTGTATGACAATAATTAACTTCATAATTATTGTCATCACTGTCACATCCACCATTTTTTTGCATCATTATCCTTTCCTTGCTGATCCATGCGCCTTTGGTCATCATGCATAAGGACTAATCCTAGAAGTGCATCAAAATTTCCTTGTACACTTACACCTCTTCTCACACTGGACCAGTCCGCTTCCTTTTTTTTGCCATTAGTTTATTTATTATTGTTTCTGCAAACCAGTTACATGTTCAGATAAAGAACTGTAAGGCTCCCATCCTATGGTAGATTTAACAATTGATAACCGCCAATATTGGGCAAGCGTTAACAATTGGATCATCTTATTTTAAAATTTGGACCAGAACTTGTTTCTTGGATCAATGGGTGGTACACCATACACAAGCTTATTGGCTAATGACGTTCATACTGGTCTGGAGCGACAGGAGGGCATAAATTAAATTTCTTCTTGTGGCACTGGTAATAAGAAAATGATTGGAAACCTGACGAGGGATGCTGAGGCATTCAAATATATATATATATAGAGAGAGAGAGAGAGAGAGAGAGTGACCAAGTCAATTGCTTGACTTATTGGTGGGGGGTCATGAGAGGGATATGATATCTAAGAACTATAAAAAAAGAAGATTGAAACGAATGTTTCTTCTCATCTCAATTGTATTTAAATACAAACTGAAATAAGGGATTTGGAGTTTTTTATAAGATTTGGTCAACTATAAAGATCTTACCGGAACCACATAGAATTTAGGGGTTCTTCTGATTTACACTAGGAAAAATTGACCTTAAAAATTGACAGATCATTGAAATAGGTCTATGGTTGACTTGGTTTTCCTGATGTATTTATTGGAATTTCTATACTTCAGTTGACAATTGAAAGCTCCACAATTGCATGATAATGGTTTGGTATCCTGAAGCTTAGCAAACAAAATGTAGAGTTTGGAGAATTGCCATAGAAGAACTGGTTTTTTAGGAAAAAAGACGATGGCATGACAATAATCCTACTATTTTATTTAACTAAAGTCATTATCATATTATTTTATTATGTACTATAGTACTTGAACTTTTCTTGAGGGCTTAGTTTAAAGAAATAAAGATTTTTTTTTATTTTTTTTTTTTGCAACTAGTGTAAGCCTGACTTCTATATTTTTACATGCTTCTGCCCCTGGATATAATTTCAAATGCACTTCACATGCTCCTTGGGTATTATAACAGTATCAAATATACTGAAGATGTCCTCTTTGGACCTCTTAGATTCTATGAAAGGTTGATTCAAAGAAAGCAAGACCCGTTTTATGGCTATTCTGCCAAAGTTTAAACACCTTGAAGCTATTTCTTTAGTTTCAATGAATCACCGGAGCTTAATGAGACAAGGATGCTGGATGTGCTTGCTGAGTCTAATCTTTCTGACTTCGATCATTTCAGCAGATACACTTCCTGAGGAAGGTCTCTCTCTCTCTCTCTCTCTCTCTCTCTCTCTGTGCATGGGTGGATGCATGCATGAACAAGCAATTTCATGTTGTTTTCCTTGCCTGTTTCCATTGAGGTTTTATTTTTGCAAGTCTATCAAAGTATGAATTTTAAGTTTCTACAACAAAATTAATAGTGTTTATGGTTTGTAAATGCAATTGTTTTACATAAATGAAGAAAACTTTAGTCACACCTGATATTGGTCACATTAATGTGCAAAGTATAATCTACTGCTATAAGGAAGACAATACTTATTTGAGAAAAAATAAGTCCATTTTTTCTTAAACTGTTCAGTCAAATAGCTCTCTCAGGTAAGGAGGTCATGGATGAATCCAAGCCTCACAGAGGCAGAAAAAAGCTTGTCTAATATAGGAATATTTCCGAAGCAATACTGAGAAAAATGCATGGATAGAACTTGAAGAGTTGAAATAACCTGGTTCACAAGGGCAGGCAGATGTTTAACTGAAATATAATTATCCTCTGACGCTGATAAACATAGTCATTAGTTGGTTATGCCCTTTGTCGAGGTGCATGATTTTTATTTTTATTTTTATTTTTTGTGTATAAGTGCAGGGGTTATATATAACAATTTAACAGAATGTTTTATTTATTTAATTTTGAGCCTGCAACTATTTTCTACCCTACCCTTAGCGTATCTTTTCTTTTCCTGGCATAGCTGCTGCTCTCCATGCGTTGGCTGAAAGTTGGCACGACTCTCCTCAAAGCTGGGCTGGTTCAGATCCCTGTGGAAGTAATTGGGTTGGAATCACTTGTTCCAATAGTCACATCATTATCATGTGAGTTCTGCATGTTTAAAATTTCGTTAAAAATTACAGGAAAAATATAGTGGAAACTTTTGGAATGCTTAATTGCAATTCATGTATTTCAGAACACTACCAGGTCTGGGACTTAATGGCACTCTTTCTGGAGAAATTCAAAATCTTCCAGAGTTGGTGCTTTGTAAGTTTTCTGGGTCCGGTGCTCTATTCTGCAGAAATGATAAGCCCAGTTACCAACTAATAGCTAGAAAATATATATGCTTTCTTCTTTACTATCTTGGATGTCATAAGATCAAAAATATAATGCATGAAGCACACACTCTGTATTTAATTTAATATTTTCTAGCCACCAAGATTTGCATGTTTCTAATATGTCTTTAAGTTGTCAGTCTTCTTATAAATTGGTTTGTGCAGGGACCTCTCTTACAACGGTGATTTGACTGGACCAATTCCCAAATCTTTAGGGAATTTGATGAAACTAAAATATTTGTGAGCTACTCTTGCTCTTTGAACTGGCATAGATCTGTGCAGGCCAGCAGGATCATGACTTGGAGCTGAACCTTTTTAATTTTCTTTTTCCTCGCAGGGTCCTTGTTGGTTGCGGTTTTGTAGGCGATATTCCATCAGAATTAGGCAACCTAGAACGTCTCACCTTTTTGTAAGTTCTACAGCTGGGTAAACATTTCTTCTGTTCTCTTAAAGTTGTCATCAAATTAAGAGGAAACTTGCATGTAGAGTTACTGAGTTTTTTTTTTTTTTTTTGGTGTGCATGTGTGTGGGTGTGTGTCAGACACGCACGCGCACAGAGAAAGAGAGAGAGAGAGAGAGAGAGAGAGAGAGGCCAAAAGTCAACATGCTGACTGAAACTTGAAAATTAGAGGATAATGTTACATGCCTTGAGACATATAATAAACACTACATTGATGTCCAGAAATTCATCACAAATACATAATCATGATATTCTCTTGTGGCCATTGCCTTGATTACTGTTGGTATCGGACTGTAGCCGTGGAACAGGGGAGGCGGACTCACCTGATTCACGGCGGCGCAGCGGGTGCTTCCGGCGAGGATCGTCGGTCGTCGAGGGGGCTACTAGAGTCTCCGGAGATGCCCACACCCCTGGGCCGCAGTGCCGGAGAGGGAGAAGGTAATGGGAGATGAGAAGAAACTTATTTTTTTCTCTCTGTGTTTCTGTGTCCTTAAGCAACCGAGAGCTCCATCTCTTTATAGAGGGTGTCCAGGAGACAACCTCTTAATAAGGCATGGGTGGACGTCTCCTCCGGTCGATGCCTCGGAGGGAGGAGCACGCCTCCCGTGTTCCTTATGGGCAGCTCCGTCCCAGCCGCACGAGGAACAGGGGAGCCCCTGTTTCGTAACAATCTCCCACTCGTCCACACAAGACTTACATTTAATGCCATCTGACCTCTCCTCTTGCAGTGCAGTGGGGTGTGCGACCCGACGAAATTCACACACAGTGACACACAGTGAAAATGTTGCACTTAGTTAATGAATAACTAATGCAGTACATTAATCGATGCAATCCAATCTCATCCGTATCCCAGAAAATCCGACACACCATAATCAAGTACTCTCAATCCCTCAAGCATTTAACCTGAGTAGTACTTGAAAAAACACTAAGTCAAGTATCTGTGTCCATAATCATATCCGACTCACGCACATGATTGCCCGGGCTATGGATCACAACAGATAAGGTGCGGTCGCGAATAATCTTCCTTGAACGCTCATACCAATTCATCTTTGTCCAGTTGACTTCCTAGGATTATCTCATGTGGCCGTATTAATTTCATGACCCTGGAGGATAAGGCTAAGAAAGTCATCCTAAACTCCAACTTCATGATATAGGCTCAAGTCCAAGGACACTACAAAGTTGTAGGGCTCACATGGTAACGAAGAGGGAGTATCCCGTTACCCCTACTGGTCGACTTTAGCACATGCAACATAATGCATGTTACGGTGGAGCTCCCACTCAAAGGGCTATGTCACACTCAAACACCGTACGAACACAAGTCCAGGCATCACAAAGTTGCCTGACTCGAGCACACACCAATGCTCCCAGTTCGGCTACAACAGGCTTTAGCACGGATCTGTGGACATACATGTACATACTCCGTACTCGACTCTTGAGTCTCATCTCAGTCCAAACTGAGGCGACTTATTATAATAATTTATGTAGCCCATTTTGCAACTTATGCAATCTGCAACTCATGCAGTCTGTAACTCATACAATATCATATGCAACCCATGCATTTACTCAAGCATCTATCATGGCTACTTTAGTCTCATCCTGCCCACTACTAAAGTGTCAGGTTGATCACCCCTGTGAGTGAGCTGATCAAAGCCTGTGACATTTATACACATATGTGCCTGCCAATATGAACTCATCGTGATAATAATAAAAACAAGCATTTCATAAATAACACACAGTCTACAATATCCATACAATCCCTGTCTGTCAGATACAATGCAGACCCAGACTCCTTATATGAGTCTGGAAGACATCTCTAGCAATAGGCTTAGTCAATGGATCAGCCAACATCCTGCTAGTGGAGATATGTCTAAGGGTGACCTCTCCTTGCTTGACCATATCTCGAATGAAGTGATATCTAATGTCAATATGCTTAGACCTTCCATGATACTTGGAATCTTTAGCATATTGCAATGCTGCCATGCTATCGGAACATATCTGAATAGTCTCATGAGCACTGGCTGATATCTCAAGTCGTCTCAAGAACCTCCTCAGCCACACGGCCTCCTGGACAGTAGCCGAACAAGCAATGTATTCGGCTTCCATGGTGGACAGGGCTATGCAATTCTGTTTCTTACTGCACCAAGAGACAGCTCCACCTCCAAAGATGAACACATATCCTGAAGTGGATTTACGCTCATCTCTATCACCAGCCCAATCAGAGTCACAAAAACCCTTTAATTTCAAATCCTCTCCTTGATAACATAGGGCGAGATTAGTAGTACCACGAAGGTAGCGAAAAATCCTCTTTACTGCTTCCCAATAAGCAAGCCCTGGGTTGCTTTGGTACCGACTGACCAAGCCTACCGCAAAGCTAATGTCAGGGCGTGTACACAACATAGCGTACATCAAACTTCCACAGCACTCGCATAGGGAATCCTGCTCATCTTCTCTCTCTCCTCATTCGTTCTAGGGCACTGGTCAATACTCAAAGTGCAGGCCTTCTCTATTGGGGTATCAACGGGTTTGAATAGTGCATTCAGAATCGTTTCAAGATTTTTTGAATATAAGTTTCTTGAGACAGACCAAGAAACTTCTTAGCACGATTCCTTATGATCCTCACTCCTAGCACAAAATTCGCCTCAACCATATCCTTCATTTCAAAAACGGAGGACAGCCACTCCTTAGTGGCATTGATCACCCCTATAGAACTCCCAGCTATTAGGATATCATCCACATACAGCGCTAAAAACAGAATCCCATCGTCCGATTTCTTAATGTATACACAGTGGTCCTCTTCAATCATGGTTAAGCAATCGATGTAATGGCTTCATGAAATTTGAAGTACCACTGTCTAGATGATTGCTTGAGACCATATATGGATCTTTTAAGGCGGCACACTTTGCCCTCCTTTCCTTTAGCCACGAAACCCAAAGGTTGATCATGTAGATTTCTTCATCCAGGCTTCCATTAAGAAACGCTGTCTTGACATCCATTTGATGTAGCTCCAAATCTAAATGAGCCACTATAGCTAGGATCAGACGAATGGAGGAAAATCTCACCACAGAGAAAATGTCTCCTCATAGTCCACACCCTCCATCTGGGTATAGCCCTTCGCCACAAGTCGAGCCTTGTACTTATCGATTGACCCATCAGCCTTGCGCTTTATCTTTAGACCACTTATTTCCTATAGATTTGCGCCCAGGCGATAAGTCTACCAGGTCCCACACATGGTTCCTGTCCATAGACTCCATCTCATCTTCCATAGCAGCTAGCCACTCTTTACGAACTGATGAATCAAGTGCCTCATGAACAGAGACTGGCTCATCTGGATCCAACGGGGCACAGAGAAATACATTCCCTTCGACCTCAAAGTATCGCAGTGGAACTATTCCACGTGTACTTCTCCGTAACAATGGATCTAGACTTAGAGAGCTAATCCCTGAAGATACATTAACCCTCATGGGTGAGCTCCCACTGGGCTCAGCCTATGCGCTCCCACTATCTGGTGCGGCACTCCTACTGGGCCCAGCCTGTGCGCTCCCACTATCTGTGGCGATATCTGAACATGCCGTAATGCCCCTCCCTCGCTAGAGATAGTAGGAAGGTCCTCCTGTAACTCATACAGGGTTAGGTCCTTCTTGATCTCATCAATGCTTGAAAATTCATTCTCTATGAATTCCACATCTATGGACTCTATTTCAGTCAGTCCTCCATCAGGATGTTCACCATACATCACGTAACCCTTAGAATTTTGAGGTACCTAATGAACACCTTTTTGCTAGCCTTAGGGCCTAGCTTTCCCAACTTATGGAGGTGTTGTGAACATATCTGCTGAACCCCACGGGCGCAAATGATCTACATAAGGTCTCGCGCCATACCATAACTCATATGGTGTGGAGGACACCGATTTACTGGGTATGCAGTTAAGGATGTAGGCAGCAGTCAAAAGTGCATCATCCCAGAAACTAATCGGAGATTTGCCTGCGCCATCATTGATCTAACCATATCCAGTAAAGTCCTGTTTCGACGCTCTGCAACACCATTTTGCTGCGGTGTCCCAGGAATGGTGAGCTGCCTACATATCCCTTTCCCCTCACAAAGCTTCTGAAATTGATTAGATAAATATTCGCGACCTCTATCAGTCCGAGAGACTTCAAAGTCTTCTCCTTATGATTTTCCACCTCAGCTAAGAAGCGGCGGAAACAATCCAGCACTTCATAGCGGTGGGAGATTAGGTACACATACCCAAATCGCGAATAATCATCGATGAATGTGAGGAAATAAGATGCGCCATGGCGTGCTCTGACACTCATAGGTCCACAGATATCTGAATGTACTAGCTCTAATGGCTGAGAGGCCCTAGAAGCCTTACCAAAAGGCTTTCTTGATGCCTTTCCTGCCAAACAAGACTCACACACAGGGAGGCTTATTTTGCTGAGGGGGCCCAATAGCCCTTCTCTAGCCATCCGTGCCATCCTATCTTGGTCCACATGACCAAGTCTGGCATGCCATAGTGAAGAATTATCACATGCAGGAAAAGAAGCACAAGCATATGAAGAGTAAGATTCAGATATTTCCACATCAAGTCTGAAAAACCCATATGATAAATAGCCACAAAAGGATAACACACCATTCAGATACACAGACATACGATCACCAGAAAAACAAAAGGTATAGCCAAGAGCTAACAGGGCAAGTACAGAGCACAGATTACACCGGATAGTTGGGACATACAAAACATCGTGTATGAGCAATACATGTCCTCCTCGCAACCTAATGCGATATGCTCCTACTCCCAACACCTGCTCATGCAGGCCATTCCCAAGAACAACATATTGGGTGCCTGCAGAAATCCGATGAAAATCCACAAAACCCGCTCGATCTCGAACTATGTGTTTGTTCGCTCCCGTGTCTACGATCCAATCAGGGAGAGTGTCAGCAACTAATGCATAAGAACAAACATAGAGAGAGGTTAATGTGGAATATACCTTCTTTGGTTCTGTGCATTCATGAGCGAAGTGGCCTTTCATACCACAGTTGTAGCATTTAATCTTTGCCACATTCTTCTTACCCTTTGGTTGGCCTTTCTTAGGCTTAGCTACCTTCTTTTCCTTGAAACTCTGTGAACCTTTCTTGTCACTGGATTTACTCCTTCTACCTCTGGAACGCGAAGCTCCGGAGTGAGCCACATAGGCAGAGGAGTGGGAAGTCTCTATGCGCTCAGCCTCCAGCTTGAGATGATGAGATATGTCCTCAAAAGTCTTGATGTGCTCACTATGAGTCATCAAGAGCTTCATCTGACTCTACTGAGGGTCAGGCAGCGAACGAATCACTGCAAGGACCTTCTGCTCCTCAGTGAGATCAACTCCAGCCTCCCTCAGATCCCTAATCATGCCACTCATCACGCAGAGATGTTCAGACATTGAATGATTAGGATCTTTGACATGTTGCATAAATTTGAGGTTCAAGGCCCGCAGCCTTGTTGCTGAGGTCTGACCAAACCGAATCTTGAGCTGGTTCCACATATCCTGGGCAGTTGGAAATCCCTCAAAATCTCCAATCAGGTCATTGTGCATATAGCTTAACATCGTGAAGCATGCACAACGATCCTTCTTTACCCATTTTTCATAGACTTCGTGATCATGACGGTTCTGCTCAGAGGTACCAGGTTCTGGTGGTGTCATACTGTGTTAGGGTTTCCAAGACTTCTTGCTCATTGAGTAGATATTGGATCTTTCGGTGCCACATTATAATTTTGTCCTTCCAATTTTTTGCCTCTATCGAGGCCAGCTACACTAGATCGGGAGGCCATCACTACATTTGGTCAAGCAAAATATGGACATTAGGCACATAATCAGTGTATATCTCTGTTTGAAAAATATTCGGATTTTAAATAATCTTACTTATAAATGAGATTGAAAATTTCGCTAAGCTCATAATCATCACTCATTTAATAAGATAGAACACTGAATCCAATAATTTTTTATATAACATATCTATGTTGTCCACAAATAAAACATTGGAACAAATCCGCATTTGCTATATCTAGCATATATTTCATGTCAACTAAAGACATAAATCAATATATATTATTTATGCACTAAGCATAAATAAACATGTTTGTAGAAAATACATAACAATTTATATAAATGCCCTTATGCACTAAGCATAAATGATTATGTCAACAACAATAAGATGCAGACAAAAATGCATAAATCATATTTATACACTAAGAATAAATAATTATGCAATCAGAAAAATTCACAGAAAAAATCAGAATGGCAACAAAAATATTCATGCATAGAGCATAAACCCCATGCCACATCAAGAAAATTTTCAATAAATTTTCTATGATATTCTATGAATTTTTCTGCATTTTTTGTTTTTTTTTTTTTTTTTACTACGGCTGCCGTGGCCGCAGTAGAGGGGCAGGCGGCGGCGTGCGGCCGCCACTGCCGGCTCTTCCGCCCCTTCCCCTCGCCGGCCAATGCCCGAAACGTGGTGACGGCCGGCGAGGCTCTGATACCACTGTTGGTATCGGACTGTAGCCGTGGAACAGGGGAGGCGGACTCACCTGATTCACGGCGGCGCAGCTGGTGCTTCCGGCGAGGATCGTCGGTCGTCGAGGGGGCTACTAGAGTCCCCGGAGATGCCCACACCCCTGGGCCGCAGTGCCGGAGAGGGAGAAGGTAATGGGAGATGAGAAGAACTGGTTTTCTTCTCTCTGTGTTTCTGTGTCCTTAAGCAACCGGGAGCTCCATCTCTTTATAGAGGGTGTCCAGGAGATAACCTCTTAATGAGGCATGGGTGGACGTCTCCTCCGGTCAATGCCTCGGAGGGAGGAGCACGCCTCCCGTGTTCCTTATGGGCGGCTCCGTCCCAGCTGCAGGAGGAACAGGGGAGCCCCTGTTTCGTAACAATTACTGTGTGAGAAAGATATGAAATTTAGATTTAAGTCTGAAAGCTTTAATAAATTTGATTTTTCCCATCTACTTTGGTTTTACAGAGTTGCACATATGACATCAAGTGCTGTTACAACAAGTTCACCTAATAATCATTTTGTAGGCACCATTAATACAGTTCAGTCCTTTTGGCATTTGTCTAAATTAAACTAATCAACTGTGCTTCTTTTCCTCAGATCTCTGAATTCTAACAAATTACGTGGATCCATACCTGGTTCTCTCGGTAACCTGTCAAAACTGACTTGGCTAGATATAACCGACAATGAGCTTTCTGGACCAATTCCTGTCTCCAGTGAAAATAATCTCGGCCTGGATATGTTGACTACGTGCAAGCACTTGTATGTGACGGTATTCTTTTCTGTACATTTAGATCATTATTTCTTGCCCTTCTAACAATTTCATGAGCATTTCTTTATTTGATTACAGTCATTTTGGCAAGAACAATCTTTCAGGATCCATTCCACCTAAACTCTTCCACTCAGACATGTCTCTGGTACATGTGTAAGCTCCTGAAGTCCGTAGTCGAAAAGTCTTTGTATCATCTTTATTTTATGTATATTTACATGAATAAAATGGTATATGGATTATGAAATACTTCATGGAGTCAATTTCTTAGGAAACTAAAAAAGGACAAGTTGTGTTCTCCTCTACTAACAATTTTCAGTGCTCAGGCTTTTTGATAGCAATAGTCTCTCAGGAAGCATCCCTTCCACAATAGGACTTGTGCAATCCTTGGTAGCTATGTAAGTTGACTCGAATTAATTTTGGCACAAAAACTCAGCATGTTGGTATTGCTTCTAACCTTTTAACCTTGTCTTTACTTCTTTGACACAGTCGTCTTGACAGGAATCAGTTAAGTGGTTATGTTCCTTCAAACCTCAATAATCTTACCAGCATTATAGAATTGTGAGTGTTTCTTTCTGAAGCTAGAAATTTATTTTGTTCTTTGTTACTAGTATCAGAGGATGATCACCTTTTCATTTCAGGCACTTATCGAACAACAAGCTGACAGGTCCCTTGCCAAACTTAACTGGAATGAACGCGCTTATGTATTTGTAAGTAATAAGACGCAACTAAGTGATACAGTTCTTGGGGCTGAAAGGAAAACAAAAGTGGCCTCTTAGTCTATAGGGACCACCAAAACAACTGTGTGGATTCCTAACAGTTCACATGGGAATGCAGTTTTTCTTTTGTCAGTAAATAGTTCTCTGTTGTTATCTAAGGCATGTCTGCACCATGTAAATTTTATTTTCAGTACATTGAATTTGATTGTCATTTTCAGTGGTTTTTTTGATTCACTTCTGTGATGAATCTCTGGCTGTAATGAGTAATTTTTTTGGGAAAGCTTTTACGAGATTCTCTGGGCACTAACCAAACAAGTTCTTCTGTAGGGACTTGAGCAACAATAGTTTTGATGCATCAGGAGTTCCACCTTGGTTTTCAACTTTGTCAGCATTGACAACAATGTATTCCACCATCTCTCCCCCTCTTCCCACCCCCCTTCCTCTCTCTATAGTCAAGGAAATGTGAACAGGAGTTCAAAACTTTGGATAAAGTCCCCTGGGTTGATACAAGAGGCTTTATCTAATAACAAAAAGGTGGAGCTTCCACTCTCCTGCTCATACAACAACAACAATAATAAATTTGATAGGACTGGAAGGCCACTTCTATATGACATAAGTGAAGCAATTCTACTCTTGCACTTGGTCCCTTCACACATCAACAACAAATAGTCTTCTTTGCTTTGCATCACATCACAACCTTGCTTAGTCATCTTCTGTAGTTTTAAGGTATTGCTTCTGAAATTTGAATTCTTTGTCAATTGTAGAATGTTGGAAAACTTGAAAGTTGAAGGGAAAATACCTACTTCTCTATTTGAGTTTCCACTACTACAGACTGTGTGAGTATGATTTACCTAAAATGGTACTGTTTTTCACTTTGTGAACTTAACTTAGTCAAATTTAGCTTTTAAACCCAGCATATTCAAATGAACATTGTGCATCCTGTATAATCTCTCTCTTTTTTATGTATATGCTGATGGCTTGAAATGGCGGAGGCAGGAGGTTTAGAAACAACTGGTTTAATGGCACTCTGGATCTAGGCACTAACTGCAGCAGCCAGCTTCACCTTGTTGATTTAGAGAACAATGACATTCAAAGACTCAACTATGGAGTGTACCCCGATGGACTAAAGTGAGATGTTACAAATATTTTTTACTCATCAGATGCTTTGAATTAAGAGAAGCTATGTTCAGTTGTTGTTCTATTTATCAAATGGTGATATGAGTTATAACATAAACAATAATCCGTCAGTGTTCGAAAGAGGGTTCTCTATATTCAATAGAGTTATTTATTTTTTAAAGAGAATCCAGAGTTAAAATTTTGTTGCAATGGATTCTTTTCATTGTATTCTGGTGTTGATAGCCATGCATTGTCACTTTTTCATGTTTACAGACTTGATGTTGATGGCAATCCATATTGTAACCAAGGAGGATCAAGTAACAACAAGTATTGCACAGTTTCACCACAATCCAATTCCACTATATATGTGACCCCCACACAGAATTGTGGGAACATTGTCTGTCCTTCAGATCAAGACCTCAGTCCCCACTGCAACTGTTCGTATCCATATGTGGGCACCATAAATTTCAGGTTTATTACCTTCTCAAACACAGATAATGCAACATATTATCAGATTCTCCAAGAAAGTCTCACCAAACTATTTAAGGATAACCAAATTCTGGTGGACTCGGTATCAGTCCGAAAACCACAAATAAATGAAAACAACTACCTTCAAATTGATTTCTGGATCTTTCCAGCTGGAAAGTTACGTTTTGATGCATCTGAGGTTGCTAAAATCTCAAACTTGTTCAGCAATGTAACCTTCAAGGCCCCATCAGATTTTGGGCCCTATTATTTCATTGCACTACAATACACAGGTAACCTAATTTCAAATTGTTCTCCCTGCTACTCTTTCCTATTATGGAGGGTTTGACAGAGTAAAATCTCTTCCTATTTTGTTTAGAACCTGCATCAGGTTCGAAATCAGGAAAAGTGCCAGTGATTATTGGAACAACAGTTGGTGGAGTGGTTCTTGCATCAACTATTGTCATTTTAATCATTTTCATACTTCAACTTAAGAGAAAGGCTGCAAAGGCTGTAGAATCAAGTCAACCTTTTGGTATGTGGAAGACTGAATTTATGACTCTTCTGTCTTTCGTGTTTATCTTATCATGCCTATAAAACTGTGTTTTGTAAGCATCAATGTTCAATCATTTTGGCAGGATCTTGGGACCCAAGCAAAAGTAGTGGTAGTGCTCCAGAATTGAAAGGGCCAAAATGGTTTTCATTTGAAGAAATGAAGAAATGCACTGACAACTTCTCAGAGCAAAATGACATTGGAACTGGTGGCTATGGAAAGGTAGTTCTTTTTTTTTTCTTACATAAAATACAGGTATGAGGCTTTGATGTTGTTATGTTGTCTTTGCTAGTATAATAAGATTATTCATCACTTGAATTCATATAAAGAATAAATACAGCTTGTGCAAGCAGAAGCATGGACTATATTGACAGTTCCTAGGAGGAGCTGCAGCAGATTTTCTTTTCTTCCTTGTTTTCTGGAACTCTGAACACTTATATGGCAATAATGCCACCAAGTATACTTGTCTGAGACAACTTAAATATGTCAAATATGCTTGCCCTAAGATCTGAATGCAGCTTCAAATTCAAATTGAGCATGTGTTATCAATGATTTTTCCAAGTTCCTTTCAGATATAACCTATAATCCTGCACACTGAAATGCAAATGGATTCAAAGGATCTCAGTTACTGGCAGAAATAACATGGACTGGTATATACCCCATAGTGCCACATGACCACTGCAGGCAAATAAAGAATAGTCTCCACACAAGGGATATACTGAGTGCCAGTTTCCTATCAGTTTGGTTTGGTATACTTGGTGAAGATCCATACTTAAAACCTTGCGTATGGCCAAATGTTATGTACCACTCATCCTGAAAATTATATCCTATTATGTTGAAACTGCTAGCGGTTAATGTATATGCCAGTGATTTGGTAAAGAGCCATGCATCTAAAAATTTCAATGATCTTATAAACGATTTCAAATTTACTAGTAACACAGCTGTCATGCTGAAGAACATTCAGAAGATTGGCTTTGATTACATGCAGCCTGATAGAAAAGTTGACTACCAAAGGACCAAAGTATTGCTCATTGATGTCCCTGTGAATGAACAAATATATACATTGGAAACATAAAAAATGTTTGTCATCTATAGATTATCCATGATGTAATGATGGTGTGGTTACCTTCACAGGTTTACCGAGGAATACTTGCTGATGGGCAATTAGTTGCTGTCAAAAGAGCTCAACAAGGATCCATGCAAGGTGGTCTTGAATTCAAATCAGAGATTGAGACGCTGAGCAGGGTTCACCATAGGAACCTTGTCGGTCTTGTCGGTTTTTGCTTTGACCAGGGTGAACAAATGTTGGTCTATGAGTATGTTCCAAATGGCTCTCTAAAGGAAAGTCTCTCAGGTATTCACATTTTCATTGTGGATATTTTCCTTTCACTAGAAAGCTGGGAAAAACAACTTCGGGTACATGTATATTATTCATGTTCGGTTGCAAGTTGGTCGTGTGATGCATTAGTAGATTGCATCACAACTTTGCATGAGCAAGGGGGAGATAATGCTATTCACATTTTGATATTGTGCAGAGAAGGATGGGAAAGAGGATATGGGTTACAGAATACCATGCACCCAAGGCGCCCCAAAATTAACATTAAAGAACAATTCCCAACCTTATAATTGTTGACAACTACATTAACTCCTAATGCAACAACATCAAGACAACATGACTCATATTTAAGCCTTCCATTCACAAGTTTGTGGGCTACCTAATTTAGCACTCCATCAAATTTATTATTTTCTTTTGTTTCCTTGTATATGATGTTGTTGTGGCTTTTTACTTCCAATCATCATCCAATTTCTGTGCTTCTACCTCTTGCCTCTGGTAGAGAAAATTATTGCAAACGTCTAGACCACTAGGGAAGCCTGCAGAAAGTGGCTGAAGAAGTTCACACATTTCCAATCTCTTCCACCATGTTTGCTGCCCCTCGGGCTGACCTGCGGCTTCACTAGTCTTTAGCAAAAGCTCTCTATTTGTCAGGTTTATAAGTATGTTATTGTACATTGCTGATGGCTAAAATGATGCCTTTGAAAAACAATTTATACATCTCATTTTGTTCTCCCAGGTTCATGCATTTCAAGCACTATAAGTGAACTTGAATGCATTTCGGTTGGTTGCATCAGTAATTTCTACAGACTAAGTGATGCTTCTTAATATTTACTCTGCAGGTAAGTCTGGAATCCGTTTAGATTGGAAAAAGAGACTTTGGGTTGCCCTTGGTGCAGCAAGGGGTCTTACTTACCTGCACGAGCTCGCCAACCCCACCATAATTCATAGAGACATCAAGTCAAACAACATCCTTCTTGACCATGGTCTAAATGCAAAAGTTTCAGATTTCGGTCTCTCTAAGCCATTGAGCGAAGGAAACAAACGTTACATTTCAACTCAAGTCAAAGGGACAGTGGTGAGTACTCTAAATGAAGATGGATTATTGTGCTGACAATTGCAGAAGCAAAGACAAGATGTGGGGTAAAAGCAACTTCTAATCTCAGAAAAGAGCTCTTATGTGCATAACCACTCTGTCATTTTTACTGCAGGGCTACTTAGATCCTGAATATTATATGACACAGCAGTTGACAGAGAAGAGTGATGTGTATAGCTTTGGTGTTCTACTTCTGGAACTGGTGACTGCAAGGAAACCTATAGAGCGAGGACGATACATTGTAAGGGAGGTTCGGGTTGCTATAAACAAGTCTGAAGAGCTGTGTGGTCTCCATGACTTTGTTGATCCTATAATTGGATCAAGCACAACACCAGCAGGGTTTGGACGATTCATCGACCTGGCAATGAAGTGCGTGGAGGAATCAAGCGCCGATCGGCCTTTAATGAGTATGGTGGTGAAGGAGATTGAGGACATCATGCTGCTGGCTGGTATGAACGCACATGTTGGATGCACTTCGGCTTCTGAAAGCCCTATCAACAACAACAACAACAACAAGGCATAGAAGGCATCCATATGGCAGCAACTCTTCCTCGGATTACAGTGGCAGGCCATTTTGTCCTAAGATAGAACCTAAGTGAGTCTTGCCGTTGTTCTCTGTTGATGTAGATTCTCTTATCCTGCTGGGTTTGTTTGAAAACATGAGGTGGTTTTTGCAAGTCAAATTCCGCTATGAACTTATATGACTTCCATTATATGTAAATTTGTGAACTTGTGATATAAATGAAGAATGCTTTCATCCTTTTTATTCTCTTCTTGATAAATGAAAACAGGGGACAATGGTAAGAACTAGGTAACTCTTCAAGGGAAATATATATATGAGACTGGATTCTTTGATTTCTTCCCCGCTCCTCCCTCTTTGATAAAGACTAAAAAGCTACTGAAATTTATAGTTCCCATATATGTAATTTGTTTTCAGATCGGATGTTTAACAACTCATACAAACTGCCCATATGTGCCAAAATTTATTCTCTTGATGCATACAGAAAGAAACAAAGAATCGGCAAGAACTAGAGACCAAGTGGTTGGTCATGAACTCAATCATCAGGACATGGGCTTCTCTAGGAGAGCAGAGACGTACCACTCATTCAACTCGATCCCCCGGTCGAGCTTCCGGCCGGTGTTCCACCTTAGCTTGTTGAATCCGATGCGGTCGAACATGGGCATGTACGTGGCGTTGAGCTGCGTGCCGATGCAAAAGAAGTGATCGAGCCAGAAGAGCCCCCTGGCCGGAGCACCCGGTAGACGTCGAACAGCGCGAACTCCAGCACCATGTCCGGGATCCAGTTGCTGAGCACATGCATCGAATGCACGATGTCGAGCGTGCCGTCGAAGAAGGGAAGCCGGTGGGCGACGCTGATGTGTATCGGCACGAGGCCCCTCGACGCAATGAAGCTATTGAACGGCCCGTCAAAGTTCATCGAGCTGGTCACTATGGTCACGTTGCGCTCCCGCATCCGCGCCGCGAACGAGCCGCTGCCGCCGCCGATGTCGAGGCCGATTCGGATGGTCCCCGACGGTTTGGTCGCCAAGACGCTGTCCATCCCATAGTCGAGATCGCTGCTGTCGTAGAGCCACCGGCTCTTCTCCCGGCCATTCAAGTCGAAGCAATCCTTGCAGTCGTACGATCCTTTCGTCTTCCCTCTGTTCACCAAGCAGTCGTAGTTCTTGCAGGTGTATGGGTCCCAAACGATGCTGGTGTCCGGCGGGATCGCCCAAAGGCTCGCCGGAAACGGCGTGGGCTCGACGTACCCGACTGGGGATTTCGGGTGGCATCGCCGGCGGGGAAGCGGCTCGCAGCCTTTGAGCATCAGTCTCTGCGCGAAGACGTCGTCGCTGGAGCAGTCCTTCCCAACTTCATACGTCATGTACTCGACCAACTCGTCTTGGAATCGCCGGCAGGCGAAGCCGAGCGTCGGGTAGAGCTCGTCGGTGTCGAGGTTGGGGGAAAAACCGAAGGGGAGCTTGTGGGGCCCCACGGCGAGCTTGAGCTCCCCGTGGAGCTCGTCTTGCCAGCCGTTGAGATCGTCCGACCGGGGCTTGTCACCGTGGGCCTTGCCAAGTTCGTCGAGGAGGGTCTCGAGGAGGGAGTTGGAGACGGACAGCCGGCGGTGGAGGTCGACGAGCTGCGTTTGGCTAATGGATAGCATGTCTTGTGTGGAGTTGAGCTCTCGGAGGATGTCCTTGGAGTCCCAAAGGTGGATATTCTCCGACCACTCCGGGCCGGAGAAGAGGTAGACAGAGAGCACATTGGTCGAGATCACGAGCAGGAGGATCTTGAGCTTCGACCGGAGCTGGCTCCGCTGCTGGACATGCTTTCTGTGGTAGTCCTCTACTTCATCACTGCCCATCTTCTTCTACAAGGTTAATGGAGACTGCTTGTGGCCGAGAAAGGAGTTGCTCTACAACTCAATGTCGAGAGGATGGGAATGGGACCATGGAGGGAGAGTAGGGGGGAGTTTGGTTCGCGTTTTAATGGCTGTGGGAGGGGAGGGGAGGGAGTGCAAACTTGCCTAACGCCATGGACTGGGGGAGGTGTTCTTAGATTGGTATTACTATATCATTCTTTTGAATTCAAAGTCCGGTGGCTGGCTGTGGGAGACTGCGACGGCGAGTTTAATAATATTTCAGCGCGGTTGTTTTGTTCCTCGCTGAGTGTGACCCGGCGTTAGGCGCGATTGAGGTGAGAAAGGGACAAACGAAGATGGTAGTATATTTGGAGGCGGGGTTGGCCCAGATCCGACCAAACCGGGTTTTCGTCAACAGGCGGATCTGATGCGAGGGTTGACTCGGCAATTAATCGAAGGGAAGATTGCTTGTTCCGGCCTAAACGGCCCTGAACATCGGAAAGTTAGATATTACCAACTTTGACCGCACATTTATCTTAAAGAAAACAAAAAAATAAAAGATATCAATTTTTTTTAATTTTTAGTATACAAAGGCTCGTTCCAACTATCCATCGAGTGAAACGTTAAATTTATTCTCATAAAATTATAACGATTTTACTTCCATTCAAGCTTTAAAACTAAGTTTAAAGAATAATATTGGTACGTTGCCAAGAGAGTGTTGTTTGGAATGCCCCTATAGTATCTTTGCTATTTGGGGCTGAGATAGCATACAGAATCCTTGCTATGCCTCTACCTTCTTCTGCTGGCCCAGACATCAGACTTTGGTATCGATCCTATCTTCCTTGCGCCCCCTTTAGGGATCTTGTTGCCCGCTTCTGCTCTCGGACTTTGGGCCTCGGTGATGTTGCCTGGATTTGGCGTTTGCCAATACACCCTGGGATTCAGCTCTTTTTGTGAAAGCTCATGTGGAATTGCCTACCTACCTCTTTCCTTTTGGCTGATCGTAGTCTTTCTATATTGCCTCTCTGCCCGATATGTGAAATACAAGATGAATCGGTTGAACATGTCATATTTATGTGTTCTCATGCGTCTCAGATATGGCAGCTGACCCATTTTACCCCATGGTTGTTGGAGGATGGATCCACCCGGCTTTCATTCCTGCATGCTATCCGTTTGTTTACCCAGCGTGGTCCCCGCTCTCAGGGTGTTTTATCAGCCTATTTGGCTTATCATATTTGCCTGACTCGGAACCAGATTATCTTTGCTAAGGAGACGGCCTTACCTCAGGTGATTATCCGTCGTGCTCTCTTTCATGCCAAGGAGTACACTCGTTATCATTTTGGCATTCACACGACGGGCCTGGCCACTGGGACTCCTCTGCTGCTTCGGCAGTGCACCGATTTACGGTCTTCGTCTCTTAGGAGCCCCCACCCCCAGGTTACGTTAAAGTGAACTTTAATGGTTTTGTCTCCGATCGTACTGCTGGTTCTGGGTTTGTTATTCGAGGGTCTAAGGGTCAGTTACTTGCGGCTGGCGGTCATAGCTCTATTGACATTTCGGTCCCTTTGGCGGAGCTCCAGGCTGCATGGGTTGGCATCACTCATGCTGTTCGACATTTGGGCTATCGCCGGTTGATCATTGAGGGAGACTCTCTCACGATTATCAGGTGGATTAGGCGGGATGGGGCTCCTTATTCTCTTCTAAATCCCATGATCAGAGATATTAGAGTCTCTCTTCAGGCTACATGTGCCCCTGTGATTCGTCATATCTATCGGGAAGCCAATGTGTGGCTGATTGGGTTGCTTCTACCGTAGCCCACCATCCCGGCCAATAGGAATGGCACTTCGGTGTTCCTTGCCCTGTTATTTTGCGGTAAATTTTGTACTCTGATTTTTGGGTTTGACTCGTATCAGAGTGGTGTGATCGCCCGCTTGTAACAAAAAAAATAATATTGGTACTATTCAAAAAATATTGATATCATATGGCTATTATATACTGGTGTCATCCGCGAGGATTGATAGAAAGAGAGTGTGTATATCAAAATAAAAGTTTTAGAGTTTTTAAGGCCTTTTTGGTTTGAGATACATAAAATTATTTTTAAAAATATGAATTGTATCAAAAAAAAAGTTTGAGTTGTATTCTATTAAATTTTAGTATTCTAGAATATGTTTAGTTGGTATTTTAAAAACTATTTTTAAACTTAAAATCACATGAAGAAAGGTCGCAGAAAGAAAGAAAGAAGAAGCGAATTCGTAAGTTTCGGATGTTTTAAGAAAGAGAGAATAAAATATAAAAAACGTCTAAAATAAATCCAAAAAAAATATTGCTTCGATGTTTTTTCGATTCATTTAAATTTTTAAGATCGTCTCAAAAAAGTATTTTTAAAAACGATTCGATCAAATACGTTTTTTATGCTATTAATTAATTTTTTTATTTTTAAAATAAAAAATTAATCCAAATCAGCTGCCAAATGGGCCCTAAATTTTTTAACTTATGGGATCAATTTATAAACTGGTTAAACTTGAGAAGGTCTCGTTATAATTTTTTCTTACCTTTATTAATGATAGAAACTAAGGGGTTAAAGAATGGGTTGAAGTGAACGAATTATGGGTGGCCAATGAGTTTATGAGTTTCTTCTAGATAGCTCAAATTCATAATTTAAAGAGTTTTTATAAATTTTCTATTATATATATTTTAAGATGCTGATCCATGTTTGAAGTTTAAGAAGAATTAGTCTAATTACAATATAAACATTACAAAAAAATTCAAACGCTGCCCATTATTTCAATGAATTGAAAAACTATCAATGTTATGCATTTGAATTATTTCTGTCATAGTTTAAAGATGAAGTCTCCTCCAACAAAAGAGGGAGCAACCATGGAACTATAACTTAGTCCGTAAGCTTAGACGCACTTAATTGCCATTTGTTACTAAAACTTAAGTTTTTGAAGCAATAATGTTCATATGACTTAATGTTTACTTCTAGGGGTATATTATTTTATAATAAACTTTAATACGATGCTTCCAAAATGCAAATATAAGCAACATAACTTTTACACAAGCCGATATTTTCATGGATTGTCAATTAAGTTTTAGTTCAATGATCTCATTTCCTTTTCTCTTATGGACAACTATTCAATATTTGGTAGATTTGTATTTTAAACAGGCCTAAATATCTTTTCTTTCATCTTTTTCTTATATATAAAGAGAGAGTTTGAATTTGACTACATTCGAAATATAGCCAAATCTTAAATTTAATTATTTTTTTTATCATTAGATCCATCCAGATCTAAAGTTTCCTTATTTTTTTATTTATTTATTTTTTTTAAAATTTGTAATTCATAGTGATCCAACAATGAAAAGAGTGACAAGCTTTAGACTTTAGCATCATAGAATTACAAAAAAAAAAAAATTACAATTTTTTTTTTAAACTTGGCTATAAAATTATTCATATCTCAGAGATAAAAAAATTACAAAAAATAAGGTGACTCCCAAATTAACATAGATTTAAAGAGAAAAAAGATAGTAGAATTCTTGATTTTTGACTCAGAGTCCCAAGCATCCTCGGTTATTGAAGTCTATCATTAAAATTAATTTTCTTTTGAATTTAAAGAAGAAAGCTATCTATGCTATAATTGTTTAGGTTCAATATTTCAAAATACACCACATGAGATCCTAAAACCTCTACTTGTTGAGCAGATCGGTATGATCTTTTGGGCAAGTCCTTGTCCACCTAAATGGCACAACAGATTAATATGATTATTTCTTTCTTTTGTTTTTTTTAATCTAATGGAAGAAGGAAAGAAAATTTATGCATTAGAACTACATGCATTTTTTTTCTTTCTTTCATCAAAAAATAAATATCCAATAAAAAATATTATTATTTTTTAATTATATATTTTTTTAAAAAAATAATTTTCATTACTAAATACCAAACAAGCACTTAAGTCTACTAGTGCCAACAGGTCTTTGTGGACCCCAAGCAACATTTTTTAAAGCCAAGGAAAAAAAAAAAAAAAGAGTACTATTTTAGAAGTCAACAAAATTGGATCTCCATCCCTTTCATCCCTACCGAATTTGAGGTTGGGGTCATCAGTTTCCTTCCACCATTGCCCACTGAGAAGGAGTGGAAACCTGTCAACCTTGGAATAAGAAATGGGGGGCTCTACAAACTCCAACTTGTTGAAGGACAGCTGACTTCTCGTACCATTGAAGCTATTACCACCCTCACATGCGCCGTGACAACGCCACCTTCTTTATTATATTTGCTCTCCTCGCCTCGGTATCAAAAGCGAAGGTGATATGCTATCGATCGGTACTCTTTCTTAGATGGCTTCAGCACGCATAATTCAAACGGTGGTTTTAGCTCCAATAACTTAAAAAAACTTGCCATGGAAGGGAAAGAATGGACCGGAAACTTTGCACCAAAGACGACTTTGGCGTAAGCCTGGGCTGTGAGCGTCAAAGGTTTGATTAGAATGATTGAAGCTTCTTGCATTGGATTAAAAATAAAAATTAGATATTATTATCACCAAGTTACTCTTTTGATTGTTAGACAGCGTTCGATTGTCTTCTCCGATCAAATCAAATAGAAGTTTTTTCAGTGGGCTTCTCTCGATGAAAAACCTGTACAAAGCTTCTGGGGTTGATGATTCCGACGAGAACTCTTGACGCTCAAGTTAGTGCTATGAGTAACAACCGTGAGCTTGAAAGAAAGCTCGAAAGCCTTAGAAAAAGATGCTCTATATGAGCGTATGCATGTGCCTCATACCTAATCGAGGATCCCTCTTCCACATTTTATGAAGATTCGTGGAGCTCGCAATGTAACTGAATGTCAGAGCACGCATAGTAGGACCGAAGTGGCCGTAATTGCAGAGTTTATCCCCCGTGTGGCATGTCAGAGTTGGTGAGATTTGTCAGACCCAGACGGTCATCGCCGAATTGGCAGGGCTTAATAGACTCAGTAGTAGGACTTGCTGGGTCCAAAATCCACCAGATTTATCCCCCACGTCTCTGTTGAGATGTCAAGTGATAAACGCATAAATAATTATCATTAAACCTATTAATTAATAATTTAACGTACTTATTATTATTTAATATTTTAATATTTTATATAATATTTTAAATAAAACCTTATCAATTTAAAGAGCTCGATTTTAGGGATTTAACGACGCAAACGGTATTCAAATCGGATTTAAGATGAGCTCAAAATTAATTTTATAAGGATTTAGCATGGATTTCAAAGTAAAAACGGCAAATACATTGCCTTTTGTCTTTTCTGTTTTCTTTCAGCCGATTCTTCTCTATTCAAATTCTAACCGTTTCCTCCATCAATTAAGGAATAGATTAGATTGGAAGTTATCAAATTGAGAGAATTAAATTCCTTTAGAAAGAATTTGAATTTTATAGAGGATTTATCCAAATTTTTTTATGGCTTCCGCGTCCTCTGCTTCCGCTGCGTCGTCTCTATTTTGAAACAGATTCTTCTCCGCGTCCTCTCCGCATCAAGGCCGCATATGGAATTCTATAAATAGCAGAGGAGGGAGAGCAATCGGTGGAGAGTTTTGGGGGATGTTCATCCGTGGATTGGAGGAGTTATCTGCTCGTGCCGTGGTTTGGAGTCCTAAGTGCTCTGTTCCAGTCGTTTTAAGAGCTGTTCCAGCCGTTTGAAGACCCCTGTTCCAGGAGTTCCATGGGAGGCCCGTTCATCTATTCATCCGTAGGTGTGGAGTTCTTGGATGCTCTGCTTCGAGGCGTATGCAGAAGAGGGCCCGGTTTGATTTAGGAATTTATTATAATATGTTGCTTTCTTAATGTCATAACTCTTTACTTTATATGAAATAAAATTTTTATTCATGATTAATTATTATTAAATTATATTTAAGTGGAAATAATTTTAGACTGATCTATTCTTTAACGGGCCGTGATCTACAGGTACGGACCGTGCTCTTATAAGATAGACCATATCTTGATTATTTTGCACTACTAATTATTTAATTAATTAAATTTATAAGTTTATTTCAAGATAATCGCTAAAGTCCCTGTGGAATCGATCCCTTACTCTCGCTATTCTAATAGTGAAATTAAGGTGTTTAAATCGTTGCGCTACGACACGCATCAGATTTTTGGCACGTTGCCGGGGACTTAAGTGTGTTATTTTGAAAAAAAAAAAAAAAAAAAAAAAAAAATTAATTAATTAATTTTCTCTTAATTTTTGAATAGTTATTGCTGCTTTATTTTATTTCCTTAATTGTTAGAATTGCATATTTTCTTTTTAACATAAAAAAAAATTATTACTTTCCTTTTTGCCACAAATCCAATTTTAACCTAATCAAATTTTCCTTTTAATTAACTTACCTAAAAAAATCTGAAAGAAAACCTAAGACATCTTCCATAAAATATAATTAATTTAAGGAAATAAAAAAATTATAAAAACAAAAATAAAACATATAAACAAAATAATTATTTTATTTTATGCTTAGATTGACTTAGGTGAATTTTTTTCTGCAAAACTCAAAATCCTTCCATTGACATCTCATAATTTATTAGGAAATTAGAAACTTAATTACAAAAATAATAAATAAATAAATAAATAAACTATTTGCTTTAGAGTCATTGGTAGGGTGTATGCTTGGTCGCCGATCGTTGCAACCCAACCTTATACCCTTAGATCCTGAGATAGAAAGAACTATTAGAGCAAACAGACTCAGAATTATGGATCCTAATAACGAAAATAATCAACCACGACAGTTGAAAGAGTATTTCACTCCTTCAAGGTATACCTACTCTCCCTGCATTCAAGTGCCTCCAGTAGAGGCTGCCCAATATGAAATTAAGTCAAGTGTAATCCAAATGTTACCATCTTTCTATGGACTTACAATGAGGATCCCTACAAACACTTAGATGAATTCTTAGAAATTTGCTCAACTGTCAAGATTCAAAATTTCTCTGATGATGCACTTAGGCTTAAGTTATTCCCTTTTTCCCTAAAAGATAAAGCCAAGTATTGGTTAAATTCATTAGACACTGTTATAATTTCAACTTGGGATCATCTTCAGAGAGAATTTCTTAAGAAATATTTTCCTATAGGAAAAACGAATCAAATTAGAAAAGCCATAACAAGTTTTTCCCAGACAGATGGAGAAATGTTCCATGAGACATGGGAGAGATTCAAAGAACTGATTAGAAAATGTCCACATCATGCTATACCCAAATGGCAACTGGTTCAGTGCTTTTATGATGGTTTATCAGAAAAGCATAGGCAAATGGTTGATGCTTCATGTGGTGGGACATTTATGTTAAAAAATGAACATGAGGCTTGGCAACTCTTTGAGACATTGAGTGAGAATTCATTACATCATATGTCAGTTGCTCGTCGAGACCCTCCCGTAGAACCTAAAAGAGGTGGAATATATGAAATAGGTCATTCTACAGATATCTATACTAAGGTAGATGAATTATCCCATAAACTTGACCGGATTCTACAAGTTGGAAACATCTCTTCCCCATCTACTCAATTACATGAGGTCTGCATAATTTGTTCGAGTCCAACCCATTCTATAGGTGAATGTCCAGCTGCATACCAATTTCCTGAACTTGTTCAAGAGCAAGCCCACCAAGCCCAAACCCGATTAGCTCCTAGAACAGGAAATGATCCATTTTCAAATACTTACAATCCTGGCTGGCGAAATCATCCAAATTTTTCTTGGAAACCTCAACCTGTACCAATTCATCGATCAGACCTAATTACCAAGAAACCAATTTTAGAAACATGCCATATTCACAATATCCAAACATCCCACAACCTCCACCGAATAATCAGCCTACTTTTGAAGACAAAGTGTTACAAGCATTGAAAGGGCTAGAAATGAATACCCAAATCCTTCACTCCACACACAATCTATTGCAAAACTAGAAACTCAGATAGGTCAATTAGCCACAGCATTCAGTAGAAGGGAGGAGGGTAAGTTACCTAGTCAGCCTATCGATAACCCAAAAGGACAATTCATGGCTGAAGGTTCCAATAGTCCTGACAAATTCCCAGAACATGCTAAATCAGTCATGACTCTCAGAAGTGGAAAAACATTGAACCCACCTGAACCAACCCAGAAATTAGAAGTGGCTAAACCAGAAGAGAGAAGAAATGAAAAAGAAAAGGAATTCAATGATCAAGCAATCATACCTAAAGCCCCATTCCCTAGTGCTTTAGAATCTCCTTTGCCTTCAGATAAGAAGAATATAAAATGAATGAGATGCTTGAGTTATTTAAGCAAGTCCAAATAAACTTACCTCTTCTCGATGCTATCAAGCAAGTTCCAGCTTATGCCAAATTTTTGAAGGATCTATGCACACAAAAACGGAAAGCCAAGACACAAATACCAAAAAAGATACATTTGACTGAGCAAGTCAGCTCAGTTGTTCAGCAAATAACCCCACCCAAACTAAAAGATCCTGGTACCCCGATTATATCATGTGTCATAGGAAACTTCACAATCAAGAAAGCATTATTAGATTTGGGTGCGAGTGTAAACCTTCTCCCAAGTTCAGTATATGAATTATTCGGATTTGGAGAGTTGAAACCCACGACAGTAACACTACAATTGGCAGATAGATCAGTCAAAGAACCTCGTGGAATATTGGAAGATGTATTAGTAAAGGTGGATGAATTCTATTTTCCTGTCGACTTCCTTGTGTTGGATATGGAATCTAGTGGTAATCCTAACCAAATTCCCATCATCCTTGGAAGACCTTTTCTAGCTACTGCTAATGCATGCATAAATTGTAGAACAGGTGTGATGGATGTATCTTTTGGAAACAAGAAGATGAGATTAAATATTTTTAATGCTTCCCAAGGACCACCTGTGTATGATTTAAATGAAGTAAACATGATAGAGGAAGTAGTAGATAAGAAATTCCAAAGTTTGATTGATTCGGATCCTTTACAAACATGTCTTACACATTTTGGAATAGATGACTTTGATATTGATGAGTATACCAAAGAGATAAACATGTTATTAGAACCACCTAAGATCGACACCATCCCGCCTTGGACTATAAAATATGAACCACTTCCAACTAAACCAAGTCCTTTAATACCATCCTTGGAAGAACCACCCCAACTAGAATTGAAACCTCTTCCAGATGACTTAAAATATTCATTCCTTGGACCCAATGATACCCTTCCAGTAATCATTGCATCTACCCTAACCTCTGAGCAAGAAGATAAATTGGTAGATGTACTTAAAGAACATAAAGAGGCAATTGGATGGACAATAGCTGATCTTAAGGGAATTGACCCTTCCGTTTGCATGCACCACATTCATAGTGAAATTGAAGCCAAACCACATAGAGACATGCAACGAAGGCTAAATCCAAACATGAGGGATGTTGTTAAGAAAGAAGTAGTAAAATGGCTTGATGCTGGTATATTTATCCAATTTCAGATAGCCAATGGGTCAGTCCAATCCAAGTAGTACCTAAAAAATCGGGTATTACCGTGATTAAAAATGAAAAGGGCGAATCAATTCCTACTCGCACATCAACTAGTTGGAGAGTGTGTATAGATTATCGAAAGTTGAATGCCGTGACTAGGAAAGACCACTTTCCTTTGCCTTTTATCGATCAAATTCTAGAACGGCTAGCGGGACAAAGTTTCTTTTGTTTCTTAGATGGATATTCAGGATACAATCAAGTCCCAGTATTTCCTGCAGATCAAGAAAAGACCACCTTCACTTGTCCCTTTGGAACATTTGCCTTTAGACGTATGCCATTTGGTCTTTGTAATGCACCAGCCACTTTCAACGATGTATGATGGCCATATTTTCTGATATGATTGGTCAATTTTTGGAAGTATTTATGGATGATTTTTCAGTCTTTGGTGCATCATTTGATAGCTGCCTCGAGAACTTGACTAAGGTACTGAAACGATGTATGGAAATGAATTTAGTCCTAAGTTGGGAGAAGAGCCATTTTATGGTTCGTGAGGGAATTGTGCTTGGACACATTGTTTCAGAGAGAGGTATTGAGGTTGATAAAGCCAAGGTTGAATTGATCTCAAATCTACCACCCCCAACCTCAGTTAAACAAGTACGATCTTTCCTTGGTCATGCTGGTTTTTATAGACGTTTCATCAAAGATTTCAGTAAAATTTCTCGACCATTGTGTAATTTGTTGACCAAGGATAGTTCTTTTAATTTTGATAAAGATTGTCTAACAGCCTATAACATCCTTCGAACTGCTTTGACCACTGCACCCATTATCAAGCCCCCAGATTGGACCATACCTTTCGAAATCATGTGTGATGCTTCTGATTATGCTGTAGGGGCAGTTCTAGGACAGAAACTCAATCGAGAACCCCATGTAATTTATTATGCTAGCAAAACTCTTTCAGATGCACAAATGAACTATACTACCACTGAAAAAGAATTACTAGCAGTTGTGTTTGCCCTAGAAAAGTTTAGATCATATCTGTTAGGGTCTAAAGTTTTAGTTTATTCAGATCATGCAGCGTTGAGGCATCTTATATCAAAAAAGGATACAAAACCCAGACTGATTAGATGGATCCTTCTACTACAAGAATTTGATCTAGAAATCTTAGATAAGAAAGGTTCTGAAAATATGGTAGCAGATCATATCTCTAGGATCTCAGTGGAATACAATAAAGAAATAATCAGAGATAAGTTCCCTGATGAGCAATTATTCTCAATTTCCCATAGCAGTCTTCCCTGGTTTGCCCACATTGTGAATTATTTGGCAACAGGAAAAGTACCTTCCCACTGGACAAAACAAGAAAAAGATAGATTTTTCTCACAAATCAAATATTACTTTTGGGAAGACCCTGAATTATTTAAGTACTGTTCAGATCAGGTGATTAGGCGATGTGTTCCCGAAAGTGAATTCAAAAGTATACTTAACTTCTGTCATTCTCTTGCCTGTGGAGGACATTTTAGTGGAAAGAAAACTGCAGCAAAGGTACTGCAAAGTGGGTTTTATTGGCCAACTCTTTTTAAAGATGCACATGAATTTAGCCGTAATTGTCTCCAATGTCAACAAACAGGAAATATATCTCGAAAAGACATGATGCCCCTAAACCCTATCTTGGTTGTAGAAATTTTTGATGTATGGGGTATTGATTTTATGGGCCCATTTCCTTCCTCTTTTGGATTTGAATACATTCTAGTGGCAGTTGATTATGTGTCAAAATGGATTGAAGCCATGGCAACTCGAACCAATGACCATAAAGTTGTAATCAAGTTTATTCAGCATAATATCCTTAGTCGTTTTGGATGCCCAAGGGCTATAATTAGTGATGGGGGTACACATTTCACGAATAGACACTTTGAAGGATTAATGAACAAATATGGAATTACTCATAAGGTAGCTACACCTTATCATCCCCAAACTAGTGGCCAAGTTGAAATATCAAATAGAGAAATTAAAAATATCCTTGAGAAAACGGTGAGACCTGATAGGAAAGATTGGTCAGAACGTTTGGATGATGCATTATGGGCTTATCGTACTGCATTTAAAACTCCCATAGGAATGTCTCCTTATAGGCTCGTATTTGGAAAAGCCTGTCATTTACCTGTAGAATTAGAACACCGTGCATTTTGGGCTATCAAGCAATTTAATTATGATATGAAAAATGCAGGTGTCAATAGAAAACTCAATTGAATGAGTTAGAAGAGCTACGAAATGAGGCATATGAGAGCTCAAAAATTTATAAAGAACGAACCAAAGCATATCATGACAAATTTATTAGTAGAAAAATTTTTGAACCAAATCAAAAAGTATGGCTTTACAATTCAAGATTACACCTTTTCCCTGGAAAACTTCGTTCACGATGGAATGGACCTTTTATAGTAACTCAAGTATTTCCCATGGAGCTGTAGAGCTTAAAGACCCCAAGCAAGGAAATACATTCAAAGTAAATGGCCAACGTTTGAAACCATATATAGAAGAAATTAATGATGGAGAAGTTGTTGAATCAATTGATCTTGTGAACCCAACACTATCATAATAAGTAGCACAGTCTGGCTGAAGACTTTAAACTTAGCGCTCTTGGGAGGCAACCCAGTTTATTAGTTATTTTTAACTTTCTTTCTTTTAGTATGTTCTTTTAGTATGACCAGAGAAGAGCAACAGAAGCAGATTGAAAGAAGATGGCAACAATGAAACTTCCAACCTTCAAATACTCTACCAGGTAGTATCTTTCCTTGAAATTAATTAATTTTTCTTCCATTAGGGACAATGGAAATTAAGTTGGGGGGGAGGAAAAAGAATAAATCCTCGAGTAAAACTATAATCAGATGTGTACCAAATTCTGTCTCGATTTGAAGTTAATCAAGCAGTCTATTAATGAATTAATGTTAGTTATTATTATTTTTGAAATACTGAGGAATAAATTATTAAGAAAACCTAATAAAAGGTAGGGTTTAGCCCAGAATAATTTTTAGAATAATTTCAGACCCTCCTGACCACTGATCTTAATAGTACAATCTACTTAATAAGGGTATGGGTGAAAATGTTATTCAAAAAAAAAAAAAAAAAAAAAAAATCTCTCTAATATTAGGTTCTTAGTGAGTAAACCTAAGAAAGTGATGTTGTTCGCGTAAAAAGGTGGGAATGTAAAAGAACCTAAATAGAGTCAGTCCTACCTAAAGCCTTTTTAACTCGAGTAAGTAAGTCCGAGGGGTGTTTTACACCTAATGCCCTAAAACCAATTGGTTTGGGAGCCATTGGCCTAAAGCTCGCTACAAGGGTTAATTAGAAAGCAAGGGGTTAGGACATTGCACTGACTTTTATAAATAAATAAATAAATAAAACCAAAGTACAAAAGACATTACACCCAACCCAAATTAAGTTAGAAGACTTAATCAGAGAAGTGGAAAGTTGGTGAAGAAGACTTCTATAAATTCTTATGGACTACACTTTATCACTAAAAAAAACTTAATAATCCAATGAAGTACCTCCCTTATGATCTAAAAAAAATTAAAAAAAAAGAACTATAAGATAACTATCAATTCTTGGACTAGCTTGGTACATATTTCTAAATTTCTTATTTGCTCGAGGACGAGTAAGATTCAAGTTGGGGGGAGTGATAAACGCATAAATAATTATCATTAAACCTATTAATTAATAATTTAACGTACCTATTATTATTTAATATTTTAATATTTTATATAATATTTTGATAAAACCTTATCAATTTAAAGAGCTCGATTTTAGGGATTTAATGACGCAAACGGCACTCAAATCGGATTTAAGATGAGCTCGAATTGATTTTATAAGGATTTAGCACGGATTTCAAAGCAAAAACGGCAAATACAGTGCCGACTTCATCGTTTTCTCAGCGTTTTCTTTTTCCGCCGATTCTTCTCTATTCAAATTCTAACCGTTTCCTCCACCAATTAAGGAATAGATTAGATTGGAAGTTATCAAATTAGAGAATTAAATTCCTTTAGAAGGAATTTGAATTTTATGAGGATTTATCCAGATTTTTTTGTGGCTTCCGCGTCCTCTGCTTTCGCTGCGTCGTCTCTGTTTTGAAACAGATTCTTCTCCACGTCCTCTCCGCGTCAAGGCCTCATATGGAATTCTATAAATAGTAGAGGAGGGAGAGCAATCGTGGAGAGTTTTGGGGCGGTGTTCATCCATGGATTGGAGGAGTTATGCTCGTGCCGTGGTTTGGAGTCCTAGGTGCTCTGTTCCAGTCGTTTGAAGAGCTGTTCCAGCCGTTTGAAGACCCCTGTTCCAGGAGTTCCGTGGGAGGCCCCGTTCATCTATTCATCCGTAGGTGTGGAGTTCTTGGATGCTCTGCTTCGAGGCATATGCAAAAGAGGGCCCGGTTTGATTTAGAAATTTATTATAATATGTTGCTTTCTTAATGTCATAACTCTTTACTTTATATGAAATAAAATTTTTATTCATAATTAATTGTTATTAAATTATATTTAAGTGAAAATAATTTTAGACTGATCTATTCTTTAAAGGGACGGCCGTGATCTACGGGTACGGACCGTGCTCTTATAAGATAGACCATATCTTGATTATTTTGCACTACTAATTATTAATTAATTAAATTTATAAGTTTATTTCAAGATAATCGCTAAAGTCCCTGTGGAATCGATCCCTTACTCTCGCTATTCTAATAGTGAAATTAAGGTGTTTAAATCATTGCGTTACGACACGCATCATCAAGCTATGAGTAGATCGTACAAGCAGTCTGAGGGATCGGACTGTACGAGTGGTCCCCATAAGGAATTCTGTCTGGATGATTGAGTCGGGGTCCTACTTGGATGGCCTACAAAAGGCTCACCCGGATGACCAAGTCAGGGACTTACTTGGGCGGCCTATAGGAGGCTCATCTATTGGGCCTGGTGTGGTGCTATCAAGGCTCAGGTGGGCTAACTTGTATTGGGCTGGGTTTTAATCCAAAGGTTGAGATTAAATCAAGTCACGGGTGTACACGGGCTTGGGGATTAGTTTAATCTCATAGGGTTAGTCCATGGGAGTTTTTGTTGAGTCTGTGCCTGGCCCACTTCGTGGATGTATTTAAACTCTACTCTCTAGGGTTTGAAGGAATAGAGAACAGATTCGTTTCTCCCAAGATAATTTTTTTTAACGGAGGCTTCCTGAAGCTATGTGGACAAAACCGTGCAAAAGGACGATCAAGTGGAGGCATCTTGGTTCCACAGTTAAGGAGCTTCTTGGTTCCACGGTGGATTGTAAGAACAGTGAAGACATAAAGGAATTAATTGGGAATTAATTCCGAAGAAGAAGAGGTGTGGGAGGAATTAATTCCAGCAAAGAAGAAAATCAAGAATAGGAAAAGATTTATTTATTAAAATAAATCTTTAGGAATAAAGGGGGATGTGGAGTTTTGAACCAGGATCAAGAAGTTCAAGAGCAGGCTTTATCGCTACACCAATCTTGAATCTTGGATCAAAAGACTACACACCTAATTGTTGACAATGGGTGAAAGCTCAGGGTACTTCTCCAGCGAGGTTGATCCCACTGCTGTTCATCAGGACTAAACCCCTAACAAGTGGTATCAGAGCCTGGTTCAGAAATCAGAAACAAGAAGTAGTTGTTTGGAGATCTTAAAGCCTGGTTCATGAATAGAAATAAGTTGTTTGGAGATCTTCAAAGGGTTGAAACAATTTCAACAAGGTCCATCAAGGTACTTCTTAATTTTCTAAAATTTATTTTTGTGCTATTTTTATTTTTGGTTGAGATCGAGCCATGGGTAGTAGCATAAAAATAGATTTTAAAAAGTTTGATGGGAAGGAAAGTTTCTCCATGTGGAAAGTCCGGGTAGAGGATCTTCTTGTGCAACTTGGTTTAGATCTGACTTTGGAGGAAAGGCCAGATGGGATGACAGATAAGAAGTGGATGTTGTTGGAGAAGAAGGCATGTTTAATGATCAGGGGATGTCTGGTGGATTCAGTCCTTTATTCAGTGCTGGAGGAGAAGACCCCGAAGGGACTTTGGTCAAAGTTGCAAGCCCTCTACATGGGAAAGAATATGTGCAACAAGTTGATGTTGAAGAAGCGCCTCT
Organism: Calamus simplicifolius; assembly: GCA_900491605.1. Taxonomy (NCBI): domain Eukaryota; kingdom Viridiplantae; phylum Streptophyta; class Magnoliopsida; order Arecales; family Arecaceae; genus Calamus; species Calamus simplicifolius. The sequence continues at coordinate 82,267 of UESW01004428.1, read as the reverse complement.
ACAGCCTTTGGGTGTCAGAAGGTGGAGATGTGCTGGGCCACATCCAGGTGTTCGACCAGGTGAGCAATGAATTGCTGAAATCAGGGTCAAGATGGAGGAGGAAGATAAGGCACTTTTGCTATTGTGTTCACTGCCCATATCACATGACTCATTGATCACGACGCTGCTCTATGGGAAGGAGACATTGTTTTATGAAGATATTGTCTCGGTGCTTCGGACGAATGAGTAGAGGGAGAGGATGACCAAGGAAGCTGTTCCCTAGGAGGGTCTATCAGTTGGGGAAAGGTCAGGCAGAGGCAGGGACATGAGCAGGCCTAGGGGATGGTTACAGTCCAAGAAGGCTAAGTGCTACAAGTGTGGTAAGGTAGGATATTTTAAAAGGGACTATCCTAAGTGAAAAAAGGGAGTAAAGGAAGGATCTGAATCTGTGAGTACAGTTGCAGGACAGGAGGTGGAGGATGATCTCTTGGTTGTATCAGATGATCACAGTCACAATATAGAGATGCAGCGGACCTTGGATTCAGCCTATTCTCATCATTACACTCCCAATCGGTCATGGTTCAGTACTTACACAGAGGTTGATGAGGGGTGTGTGACTCTTGGAGATGATCACCCTTGCAAGGTGGCAGGGATTGGCACAGTAAGGGTGAGGATGTTTGATCGCATGGTGCGCACTCTTACCAGCGTGAAGAATGTCCCAGAACTCAAGAAAAATCTGATGTCACTGGGGTACCTGGAGCAGACTGAATACAGCTTCAGCAGTCATGCCAGGAGTGGAGTTCTGAACATCTCCAATGGAGCTATGGTGGTGATGAGAGGGAGAAGGCTGGAGAACAACCTATATAGGTTGGAGGGCTCTGTGGTGACAGAAAAATCTGAGGTAGCAGCTATGGAACAGGATCCTCGGGATGTGTACAGGATATGACATTACCGCCTAGGCCACATAGAAGACAGGGGATGAAAGAACTGAGCAAAAAGGACTACTTCCGGACCTGAGTGGTGGAGTCATGGAGATCTGTGAGCCATGTCAGATGGGGAAGCAGAGGAGTATGCAGTTCTTGGTCAGCACAACTAGGAGTGCAGAACCCCTAAAGTTAGTACACATGGATGTCTAGGGACCAGCCCCGGTTTCTGTAAGGAATGGGGCTAGATACTTCTTTACCTTGATAGATGATTTCTTAGGAAAGCAGTGGATCTACTTCATGAAGGAGAAATCAGAGGTCTTCACCAAGTTCAGAATCTGGAAGGTTGAGGTGGAGAAGGAGCAGGGTAAGAATGTGAAGTGTTTGAGGTCAGACAGTGGCAGGGAATACACCAGTAGGGAGTTCCAGAGATTTTGTGAGGAGTGGGGCATCAAAAGGCACTTCTCGGTAATGGAAACTTCTCAATAGGAAGGGTGGCTGAGAGAATGAACAGAACACTGTTGGAAAAAGCAAGGTGCTTGAGGCTGCAGGCAGGGCTTCCAAAGATGTTCTGGGTTGACGCAATAGGTGCAGCTAGCTACTTGGTCAATCGGTCACCGCACACCAGGTCGGATGGAGGCATTCCAGAGGAGATATGGTCTGGATGGAAGGCAAACCCGAACCATCTGAGGGTGTTTGGATGCATGACATATGTGCATGTTGGTGCTGGAGAGTGGAGTAAGTTGGATGCCAGGTCTAAAAAGATGGTGTTCCTGGGCTACCCGCATGAAATCAAGGGGTATCGGTTGTGGGATCCCTTGGAGAAGAAGGTTTTCATCAATAGAGATGTGACCTTTGATGAGAGCTCGATTCTCCAGAGCAGAGATGGTACAGATGCATAGCAGGGACTACAAGAGGTGGAACACGGTAACACTAGTTAGATAACTTCCTACACAGTCATGCTATTTGCTAGTGGACCAGGAGGATTTGAGATTCAGGTGGAGAGGACTGACAAAGGGGTAAGAAGCTAGAAAGTTCAGCAGGATGCAGTTGAGCAGAGGACTCAGAAGGATGCAGCTGGGCAGGGGACTGATACTAGGATCGCATTACATAGGCCCAGGAGAAATGTGCGACCACCAGTTCGATACGGCTTCGAGGATTCGGTGTCATATGCCTTAGTGACAGCGAATGGAGACCTTTACACCTATGAGGAGGCTGTGGAGAGCCAGGACAGCCAGGACAGAGATGGGTGGGCCCGGGCTAGACCACATGCCACAAGGAAAGAAACCCATTGATTACAAATTGGTTTATTCAGAGCAAGGAGGTATCAGGTACAAGGCAGAACTAGTGGTCAGAGGATACTTTTGGAAGGAAGGCTTCGACTACAGAGAGCTTGTGGAAGAAGGTGGAGTGGACCTAATGAAGGTACATGCCAAGGAGAACCCAACAATACATTGACCAAGGTTTTTTCACGAGACAGCTTTCGTAGGGATTGCAGCTGATGGACACGGGACAGCTTTCTGATGGACACGGTGAACGTGCTGAGGCCTTGAAAGCACCAAGGTAGAGATTGTTGGGGCTTGGGGATTAGTTTAATCTCATAGGGTTAGTTCATGGGAGTTTTTGTTGAGTCTGGGCCTAGCCCACTTTATGGATGTATTTAAACTCTAGTCTTTAGGGTTTGAAGGAATAGAGAATGGAGGATCGGTAAGAACGGTAATTCTGAAGAAGAAGAGGCGTAGGAGGAATTAATTCCAGCAAAGAAGAAAATCAAGAATAGGAAAAGATTTATTTTAATGTGGAGTTTTGAACCAGGATCAAGAAGTTCAAGAGCCAAGGCTTTACCGCTACACCAATCTTAAATCTTAGATCAAAAGACTACACACCTAATTGTTGACAACGGATGAAAGCCCAGGGTACTTCTTCAGTGAGGTTGATCCCACTGCTGTTCATCAGGACTAAACCCCCAACATCATCCGGATGACCGAGTTAGAGTCTTACTCGGGTGACCGACTAGAGGCTCTACTTGGATGATCGATTGGAAGCTTCGGAAGGGTGATCACCATAATTGGTTGAGCGTAATCGTATCAGCTTTATCAGATAATCTTCATTGTTGATTAAGTATGGCTCCATCAGCCTCATCAAATATAACGCTTGGAATGATATGAGTTTGAGTTCCTTGATCCTCCAAACCTAGTGAAGGTGAGAATCAATCGCGTGACATTCTTCTACCATTATCAAAGAGTTTTGCAAGCTTGATCCTACTTGACATCACTTCGATTACGAACCATACGGGTACTATCCACAGCACCAGAAAGGTGGCACGGCCTGCAGGATAACTAAGCCAGATTGTACCAGATTGAGAATGATTTTTTTATTTTTTATTTTTTTAATGAATAATTCTAATAATAAAAATATTTTTTTAAAAAAAAGTTAATCTAAAAAAATTCACATGCCATAGTGGTCATAATATTTTCAAAAGAAAGCATCCAAGTAGGCTACTAATAATTTTATATAAAAAAAACTACAAATAAAGTCTTTTGAGTAGAACCAAGATTGATGCCTATTATTTGGCCCAAAATCATTCATTTTGAAAAAAACAAAAGAATAATATAAAATATAATTATCTATTCAACTAAGGAATAATCTCAGCATTATTTCTGCTGATGACATGGTAGATGTCCATCAAAAATTTCTTCCCTTATAGTCAATTATGCGCCTTTGTCCATTCCAAGTATAGCATTTGTCGAGGGGATTAGAGAACTCCACCAATAACTTCAATGGAATCAGAGTCATCTTTGTACCATTGAGCCATCTTAAAATGTACCACATGCATCTCAATGGCAAGATCATAGCAGGATAAAGGGACTAGAGTCGTCCATAAAATTATTGCTTGATATTATTTTATTTCATATTATTCTTTATTTTCCTTGTGAACAATTTGTTGTTTGATGAGATCAAATTAAGTTCTCCATCCAATGCATATTTCTATGCATTCCAATATATCCCATTGCCTACCTCTCAGTTACCCTTATCTCTACCCATTAATAAATCCAGCAAGCAAATCTAATCAATCAACGTTGATTATAATAAAAATAGTTGGGACTTTTTGCGGTGCACATTTCAGGTCCTTATCCATGGATGACCAATAAACCCATGGGTAAAAAATATCCATCCTTCCATGGATGAAGCGTTAGAACGCATACCGCACTGCACTAGAAAATTGGGTTTATAAGAACCCTAACGATGAAGCCTATAGTGTAAAGTAATCAGGATGAACACGTCAAATTTTCTTCTCTTTTGATAGTGTTTGCTTAACTTCAAATTTTCTTCTTTTTGATAGTGTTTGCTTAACGTCAAATTTTTTAAATACAAAAGTCATCAAATGGGGTTGTAACGATCCAGGCCCACGGGCTCGTTTTGTTACAAGAAAGCAAGACGGACAAGGTCCATACCAACTTGGGCCACCACAGCCCAAAAAGGGATCCAATTAGTGCTTTGTCCTTCTTGCTTAACCGGTTATAAACTACTCAACCAATTCCTAATTTCCCAATGTGGGACTATTGGGAGGAGCATCACAATCTACCCCCTAGAGAGGCGATGTCCTCGTCGTCATGGGCAATTGATCATAACCACCAGGCAGACAGGATTCTAGAGGTGGCCCCCACAGGTTCAAGAGGTGGCTCCCATCCCCCATGGATGTAGTACTTTGCCCTGTGTGGCACTTAGCTCCTGCACTTCCGACTGGTGCATGGCTCTGATACCATATTGTAACGATCGGGGCCCATGGGCCCGTTTCGTTACAAGAAAGCAAGACGGACAAGGTCCATACCAACTTGGGCCACCACAGCCCAAAAAGGGATCCAATTGGTGCCTTGTCCTTCTTGCTTAACCGGTTATAAACCACTCAATCAATTTCTAATTTTTCAATGTGGGACTATTGGGAGGGGCATCACAGGGATCATGCTAATTCCTTATGGAAGTTAAAGAGTGCCTTTAAAATAAATCAAGTGCCTTCATGTGGCCGTGTTTAAAGAACAAGCCAAGCGCTAGAGCCTAGAGACAAAATAAATAGAAAGCTTGGGAACCATCTCAAGGATTGTGTTCTTCATAAAAATACCTCTAAAGTAGCGAGTCATATCTTTATTAACTATCCATTTTTCTGTTGATTTGGAGTGCGATTTGTTTGAAATTAGGAATACTCGTTCTAGCCATCAAATGGATTCATTGTTTTCTGCTTAGAATGTAGATAAAAAGTCTTCACAAGAGACGCTCACTCAACCTTAGACTTTATGCTTTTTCCTACCATCTTGTGGGCATGTTGGAGAAATAAAAGAAAGAAAGGAAGGAAGGAAGAAAGAAATTTAAAAATATTTCTCAATAATAACATCTTCCTTTGCTACAGTTGTCTCGATTGATTTGAGCCTTGAGCCTTGGTTTGACCTTCTTGCATTGGCTAAATTTTTGAATAGGATAAAGAACATTCCAAGCAAAATATTAGCTTGATCTTTCTGCATTAGCTGGCCTAATCGTGCTAGAACTTGAAATTCGATTATATTCTTGAGAAAGTTCCAGTTCTGAATTCATATTTCAATCTGCATACATGAGCTTGCCTCTTAACTGTTTAGATTCTCAATTCCTCTTCTGTCTGCTACCTTCGAAAGACTTTTTTTTTTTTTTCCCCAACTCTCTCGAGCTTGAAAAAATTGTATCATATGCTGCATACGACTTCTGTTTCTTCTAAAACAAAATTTGGGCTATTAAGACTTTTTAAAAAATAGAATAAATTACATCCAACTCTACAAGGGACAGCATAATTACATTCGCAATCCATCTTGATTCAAAAATTGCATGCACCTTCCTCGGGTTATAGTTTAGGATAATGCAAGATAAGGCTAAATTTAAATTTAAAATTATTGTTTTATATCTACCTTCCTTGAAATATGGCATAATTACAATTGAATCCCTCTCTCAATTCTAATTTTAAAAAAAAAACTAAATTTAGTATGCATGTGCTACAATGTTATTAAATGCGATTTAGTGTAATTTTTGAATTGAGAGGGAATGCAAACTTAATTATACCATATCTCAGGAGAGGTGTCCATAATTTTTGAAACAAGGGGATGTAAATACAATTATGCAATACCTATGGGAGATGGATGCAATGTACTAAAAAAAAAAAAAAAATAAAGAAAGGAATGCCCCCAATTTGCACAGCCCCTTCTTCTTGAAAATATTTGTTGCAATGAAATATATGCCCATGGGAGTTTCTTTCAAAGTAATATCGTTGATTGATTTCTTAGATGATTAAAAGAATAAAAGAAGAGTATGAGTTGAAGAAATAGGTTGCTTTTCATTACCATCTTATATGTATATTGGATTGCTCACATATATTACTTTTGGACTTCTTTTTGTCTAATAACGTACTCACATCGCACCATTCATAGGACAAGTTTGCGCTAACATTTTAAGTTTTTCGATGATCATAACCAGCTTAGTGTTGAGTCTATTCACAAAACATTTGGGGAGCCATCCAGCAGGATCTAACTGCAAAAAAACAATACCAAAAGAATAAAAGAGCAAGGTGAGACACTGATTTATTTTTCTTTTCTTTTCTATTTTCTTTTTTTACTTGCACACTAAGAAAAAAAAAAAATAAAGATGGTTTCACTCCAAAACCAACTAAGAGCTTTAAATGCAAACTACTTTAAGCTAAATTCCAACCAAATATTCAATTGGGCCTGCGACCAACAACTACAACCTTACGTATGATGCCGGTTTTATGATCTAGTTGAACCTAGTTGATTGACCTAGGTGCACATCAAAGTTGGGCAACTTGATATCTAGTCCTTTGTTAGACCAGGCTTTAGTGTTTATCTCTTATGGATCAGCCACATAACATCCGATTTGCCATACCAAATTTCTTTAATGCCAACAGTGGAGAGCGATGATGTGGTAAACAATCAGTTCAACACTGATAGTTGAAAATGAAGTCAGACGAGAGTGCAGATGATGACTATTGGCTTGAACATGATGACTCAGATGAAGAACCAAATGATTACAATACTTCTCACTATATCTTATAGGCTCATTTCATTGCACAATTACCTTCATATTGCACACAATTATCATCTTGCTGTACACAATAAACATAACTATGCGTGCCATTATTATGCAATGAGAAGGATTAAAAATAAAAATAAAAAGATTGATATTGTTGATCAATTGTTACGTGGCTGATCGACAAGGGTTAAACATTTAAGTTCGATCCTCTAAAAGGCTGGACATCAGTGCTCCTAATTTTTCTGAACAACCACATATATACATTAATGGCACAATGAATAATTTTGTCAAAATCTGTGTTGTTGAAAAATCTGAAGTCTCATACTTAATATACATGTAACTCTCCCTATCATATATATGAGACCCTGGCAGACATGCAAGTGCTAGCAGAGTAACATTTGAAGCCACATGCATTGGTATTTATAGAAGCCATTAAAGTGATAGGCTTATTTGTTGCTAACCAATAGTTTTTACTGCATTATTGAATGTTTCTTTATGCATATCCCAATTTCAAGGCTTTTCTATGGCTTTTGTTAATTGGTTTCTCTGAAAACACTTAGATGCATCAGAGATAGATGATCAGGCAGATAGTATTACCTGAACCACATAAGTCACCATGCAGGAGTCATCCTCAAGCTTCTCAACCACCCATCCAGACTGCAGCAACAGCCCTCGAATCGCATTGTTCTTCTTAGGCTGCAACCCTGCAGCAATCTCCTTTGGTAGAGATGCCACAGCAACCACCTAAGCCAACAAGTTTCTCATTCAGTTATATAATACAATGTAGTCAGAACGAACACCAGTTTTAGGCATTGAGAAGTTTGAAGAATATATTTACAAGAGTTCCATCATCCATCGTCTCGCGCCGTTCATAGACTATAAATTCTCTGTTCTTGAAGAGTGGTTTCGAGGCATCGCCAAACCTTAGGCGAATAATGCTAAGGTTATCATTGAGGTCCTTTATGTAGCTAGCTTCCACTAGATCAGGATCCCATTGCTGGTACAGAAGTCATATTAATGTGAATACTCTGGCAATTGCCAACTCAAATCAGTAAATATGTTTTAGATTGCTCCACTGATAGGCTAGAATTTTACAATGCAATTATGAAAGTAGCAAAAAGAGAAAGTTATGAATAATAACAGGCATGTTCGACTTGAAACAGCAAACTATTCTGCATTCGAGTCTGATATCTTAATATAACATGAATAGTTATTTTAAACTGCTACGTCTGTTCCATCATTGGAAGCAGTATGTTAGCATGATTCTAACGGCTACATTTAAAACCAAAAAGAGAGTTTCGAATTAGGAAAAGAGTGAAAGAGGCTCTGGAAAAAAGAAAGAAATAAAGAAGAAAGAAAATGAAAGAAAGAGGAAGAAATGAGAAACTTGCAATAGTCGATATATGTAATACAAATACATGGAGATAATTTTGCTTTAGGAGAAAGGGAAAAATGAAAAGAAAAGAAAAGCTAAAAAAAATGAAGAAACCAAATTACTTGTTCGGTATTGCTTAGAAAAAGTGCCTTTGTGATTTTTGAAACAGAAAAGTACTTTCTCAAAGAAAAAAGAAACAAATATTTAATAACATCACCTAAAAAGTTAAAGTAGAGGAAAAGTCAAAAAAGTGTCTATGTTTCTAGCTTCTTCTTGATTTCTAAAGCAAGTGCAACACCAAGTACATGCCCAAATTAATTTCTAGATAGTAATTGGAGTTGAATGCATATATGAAACATGACCCCAATATATTTACACATCCACACACATATGAATGTCTAGGTATATACTTATATAAAGTGGATTTTGAAAAACCAAATCACCTAAGGTTTCTTTTCAAGAAGTAAGATGCTAATGTTGAGTGAGTAATTTAATGAGCTTTATATTTAGAGTACTCTCAAGGTTTAACTGCTGCAAAGCCTTCATAATCATGGGAAAGTCATTTAGAAAACTTCGAAAAGGATATGATATGAAAAAGCTTCTGAAATATACAGCATATGCCTATCAGGAAACATTTCAATTAATTAAAAGACAGAAGGAAACCACCAGTCGTCGATCATCTGGAACATAATCAGAAGTCTTACTAAATCTAGTCTATTATGGCCCAATGGTTCACCATTATTGCAACTTGTTCATATATATGTGTCCCTTTTGTTTCTCATCTGCTAGCTATACATAACATATATATATATGTGTGTGTGCTCGAATTTTGTCTAGCAAAGCATATGTGGCTCCCAATTTCGCCCTTCATGGTTCTCCACTCATGGGTGCTATAATGTGCTGGATTACCAGCAGATTACTGCCACGTTGGAAGGGTCCCATGTCAAGAGCCCAACAAGCTTTTTTTTTTTTTTCCTTCTTTTTTTATACAAAAGTTTTCTACTTCTCTTCATCTCCTCAAAAAAAAAAAAAAAAAAAAAAAATCTCTCTTTTTCTTTGATCATTTTATGAAACAATTTCCAAAGTGTCAAATGATTTGTTGTCCTTCCTGTTCTGGTTGTCGTTACTGCTGTCATCCTGTGGTTGACGCAATGTCTTTCCCCCCGACAAGAAGGTGCTATCAATTAAATTTGGTAGTTGAATGGCACCAAAGCTTGGGCGGCGCCAACTGCTAAAAATTCTATGACCTCGTACGACTCAACCCCAACATTATAACGACTTCCAAAGCAGCAACTAAGTAAATTACATTGCCAGTGCCAGAAAATTTAACCTCTCTTCTTTTGTATCTTCGAAGCAAGTTTTTAAGCATCAAAAGATACTGTGAAAAAAAGGAAGGAGGAAAAGAAAGAAGAGAATTTTAAACCACCTTAGCAGCGTCAATGGCGTTGGCGACGGTGATGAACTGCTGCGGCGAGACCGAACGGAGCAGCCACCGGCTACGGAAGACATGCAGCGAGCCCGAGCACCGCTTCGATATCTCGACGCCATTCCCAAATGCCAACACTTTCCACCCATCGCCACCTCCTCCATCCCGGCTCGAGTCCGAGGCAGAGAGCAGCTCCTGAATGCAGCTCTCGCTTGCATAAGATACATACCTCCTTAATGAATCCTCACTGACAGACCTGTGAACAAGGAAAAAAAGTAACAGAAGAGAAGAGAACAAGTGTAACGTGAGAGTGGAGCACAGATGACCAGCGTATCGCTCGCAAAGAAAGAGAGTGTGCTAGATTGTTTACCAGGAGCGAGAAGTAGTTGTAGCGTTGGCAGTTGAGGAGGTGCTCATTTGTGTCATTTTTGGATTGAGAGGTTTAAGGAAGAGTGTGGTTGATGGATGTATGGAGAGTATTTGAAAGGGAAGAGGTAGCGTAGGCAAAAGGAGAGGAGGGGATGGGAGTGGGCTTGGAGTGATTGGATCACATGCAATGCCAGGGGAAGAACCTCCATGATGGGGACTTGGCACGTGCTCTCTCTCACTTGCACATTAAAGAAAGATTCTTTTTCTTTAAAGAGGAGGAGGGCAAAGGGTGGGGGATGTGAAGCACATGGAGTGCTGGTGAGACCTGGAAATAATAATAATAATAATAAAATTTGGAGAGGAAATGAAGTAATTAGAGCCAAGCCAAAAGGGCATGCATGGCTGATGTTTTTTAGATGTTTGCCTGCTTTGTGGGGGCTCTAGCAGCACAAAGCCACCTCAGAACAGGCATTCACCCCCCCAACCACATGGTAGCTTCCAAGGCCGCCACGTCAGACAGGCCCCACGACCCTCGGGCCCCACAGCTCATTCGATCGGAACACATGGTAGGGCCACGCGTTTCCTTGACCACTCATCCATACCCAATACCTCATCCCATAAATTATTGAGAGAACTCATTGCCCTACATTTATTTTTACGTGTTGTTTCTTGTAGTGTTTGATAGAAAAAATATTATCCATGGATAAGTGTATGGGATAGAGTTTATTCCCTGACTATCCCTAGGGATATCCCTTGACTATCTCATTGATCATATCAAATGCAAAAAGGTAAATCCATAGGATAACTTTTTTTTACTTTTATTTGAGGGATAACCAGCTATTCCTGCATTCTCTAGGAAATAAATTGAGGGGATATCCATGGTTAACCATGAATTATTCTTTGGTTAACTTTATTCCCACTTCCCTTAGGTAGTGTTTGATAGATGGCTTATCCATAACTATAAGGGATAGCTGGGGTTAACCTAGGGATATCCCTTTAACCATGTTAACCATGGGAACTTATTCCCTAGAGGCAGGATATTCCCCAAATTTTATCCCTTTTTGCAGATATGATCAATGGGATAGCCAAGGGATATCCTTAAAGACCAGGGGATTCAGTACACTTATCCAATATTTTTTTTATCAAACACTACCTTAGTGTTTAGTAAAAAGGATAGCGAGAAAGTGGCTACCAAGTCCCAATGCTCTTTAGAAGCTTGCACTGTTAAAGCTATTCCATTGTGCTTTAGTGGGGCTGGCTGGTGATGCAAGATGCCAAACTGTTAGAAAGGTTGAAAGCTAAATTAAGAGAGTGACAGCCACTTTATATCTCTACAGCACACAAAAAAAGGATTTCACTCTTTGGTGAAAAAGAATTTATTTAGAACCAGATTCTTACAGGGAGGTTACAGATAGAAAGGACATAGCACCAAGAAAGGTGGGGGTGGGCATTTACAACATTTAGTCGCTTATAACTGTGGTGATTCACAAGCTTAATATAGAGACTAGTCATGTTAAATTTTGTAGCTGATGCTGACCATAGAAGCCCCTTTGCTTTCAGGTCCGCTTCAATGTCTTTATTGCCTCTTCAAGTGGCGTGAAGGCCAGGCCAAGATAGCTTCTTTGCCCCATCTTGCATGCCACAAGTCCCGGTTTGAGTTTCTTCAGTAACACTGTTCGACAGCGGTGTTAGCAACTGGTCTAGAAAATCTATTAAACAATGCAAGATAGTTGTGACAGTTCCAAATTGGAAAGCATGAAACTAGTTGAAGCATGCAGGGCAAATAATTCAGATTCATGACAATCTATATATACAATATTTTAGAGGTTGCATACATTGCACTGTGGACTGGACCAAGCTGGCCCTTGGATAAAACATGAAGTCTAGTCAGGTGCATAGGTTAGCAGATAACAGTGTCTATGAGGGTGGAGACAGGGCCTTTGAAGCACATTGTAGAGGCGAAACAAACATCAGAGTCACTTTCACATATTGACGGACAATTAAAGAAAAAAAATAGAATACTGCAAGAATTAAAGCTCAATAATGTAATAGCATGAAAGATGGAACATAGGGAATTACATGCCAATATATTCAGGATGCATCAAGAGATTATATGTATCACCCTTAATGTCGTGGCAAAATTTCCATGTGATATATCCAATTAAAACGACAGCTGCTATTGCTCTTGTCACCGCAACTTAACATTCTGGGTTTATCAAAGCAGAATATAGGGGGGCAAAACCGTTAATTTTGGACACAATAACAAGTTTCTCGCTCTTTGAAGCCAATGCTGACAATTCTGGTACTTACCTCACCGGGCAAGATAAGAGGAAGCCTAACAGTGAAATCTCATTTATGCAAAAATAAGGAAATTTGGCTTCAAAATAGCATTCGTGATCAAAGCATATGGTCATCCTCGAAAAAAAAATAGGCAAATGCAACATTCTTTTAATTCTCTCCATATAAACAACCTCCGGTGTGAAAACATAGACATGCTTGCAGAATTCGAAGATTTAATATAACCATGATAGGCTGCCATCAATTGTGTTCTACTTAACAGAAGATATTTAAAAAAAAAAAAAAAAAAGATGCTAAGAAATATGGAGCATGCTTATTTTCTATGAGGACAAAACATGGAGCTTTTTTTTAAGGAGAAAAATAGGATTTCTTAATAATTTGAGAGTGCTTCTCTGTAAAATAAGTGGTAATATCAAGTAGTATGTAATTGCTAGTATTTACATATATAGACCATAATGCTTGCCTATCTTAATAAAATATTCCTACATAGATTGGAATCAAATGACATGAAACATCAATACAAACTTGTTGTAGTCAACCTGGTCTTCAAAAAATTAAAGATATAATAAATGCAGAACATAAATTTGTTCTTCAATTTATTCTGAATATGATACATTTTTATGACTCCATGTGGTCCGGGCTTGCAATGCAACATAATTTTCAAGATACTACTAGCTTAGATTACTGGCCTTTTAGATGACACAACCGCATAGCTTAAAATTAGTATTATGCTATTGCAAAGAAAGGAACAATAAATGGACAAAAAGAAGGCTTGTAGACAATGTGACATATCTAAGCAAAAAATGGATGCTTTTTTTTTTTCTCAGAAAGAAGTAGCTATGGGCCCATGGAAGAACAATGTCAAACATATCTGCCCCTTGCTTTCCGTGAACTCCATAAACTAACCAAACTTTGGAACGGACCATAATAAGTACTCACCATTGTGGCCAATAGCATGGACAATCATGGAGGGGCAAGGAGACAACAGATGGGATAACAAAAATTGCTTGCTTGCCACCGTAAGATTCAAGTCGATGACCTGTTGAGTGGAGGTGAACAACAGGACCTTGCACTCATACTGGCTAAACATGGACTCTACCTAGGCTGTCTTCACACGAGTCTTTAAGTATATCAAGATTACAAAATGATCCCCAATCTTACACAATATTCTAATTTCTTACTGGAATGTTATTTTCAGACCAAAATATTCTGACAGAGGAAAAGAAAACACCATCTCTCCATGTTCACAGATTCCCGATGACTGCTGCTGCACCACTGTGGCGGACCATTATTAGCTTCAGGCTGGCTGCTTTGAGAGCATGTTAAGCTGCTTCCTTTTTTTCCTTTTTTTCAAAGAGAGAAATCAAAGTGGGGTAGCTTTATTTTCCCATGAAAATAAGGACAATCATGCCTACAGATGTACAGTTTTTTTAGATAAAAATTGTGAATTTCTTATTTAACAATTTCAAAATGCAAATTGGGACTGCATTCAATTAGAGTGGAGTAGCCAGTGAGGATTTTGGAAGCTACCTGTGAGCTACAATTTGATCCTTTCATATTTCCAGATGCCTACTGCATCAACGGGAGAAATTGTGGTTTAAGAGAGAGGAGCAGGTTATAGGTAGTTACCTATGGATATTTCACCCAGAGCGAAGCTTAGCGACTCAGCAAAGCCCTTGAACTGATATATTCCATTTGTGCATAGGTACCTCCCAGATGCGCTAGGTGTCTCTAAGAGCAAGACCTAAGCAGCAGCAACATTACACGCGTGCACACAGCTGAGCCAGTGACAGTTCTGAGTACGTTTTGGCCCTATTTGATTAAGTAGCCATCACCATAGTCCAATTATGTAGGCAGTGAAGAATTAAAATTTAATGTTAATAACACAGACCTTGTAAGAGTTGTTGGAGGATGGCAGGGCCGGGATTCTGACCAGGCTGCAAGAGGAGGCCAAGGGATGTGGATGGGTCGATGGTCACCATGTGCTTCTCTGCATATTCGCATGCTGCTTTCTCTGCCATTGTCTTAGATGCCAAATACCATTTCTACGTGAGAAAACAAATTTAACCAGTACAAGAAAAAAAAAAAAAGGTAACTAAATTTGAGGGAAGAACATTGAGATCATAATAATGATGCTTTCAAGTTTCATATTTGCTTGAACACAATTACTAGAACTAGCGATCAATGAAAACAACAAAATCCATAGATGAGGGCATTCGAAGATGGTATGGATTGATCATTTTGAACATGATTATAATCCTTGATCTTTTAAGGGATTGACATATAAAACTCTCATTATATTTCTTCTTATCAGTAATTACAGAATCAGCAACATCTCTTAGCAACATGACACCTCTAACACTATTGGAATCCTAAATAGATGAGAAAAAGTCTTAAAGATAAATCACCATGATTGAAATAGTGTTATATGGAACAATTAAAATCCTTGCTACATTCCTCTAGATATCCTAAGGGACAAATCTAAAGTTTACTAAAACTAAAACTTATAGCAATCACTATTTCTCCAGTTTTGCTTTCGTCCTCAATGTTGGACCATCTCTTTGCAGCAAGGACTAAGGATTCACTCCATCCCGGCAGTATTTCACCACACCATAGAAAAGCCAAACCTTGGGACACATCCTAGACCCCATGCAAACATACCTGGTCCATTGCAGTGGTATGAATTGTCCATTTCAATTTTTACTGTTAATCAAAATAATACACTTTAAAATCAAACCTGTGTGTCAAATGTAAATATTTCTTCTATTTGTTGAACAGTGATTTGAGCATGAATACTATATTTTCCTTTATCATCCATTGTTTCCTGTTCCTGTTATATCTGCCAATGATGGATATTGTTCCCATTATAATAGGAAATGACAGGCTCAAGGGGGTCCACTGTTTAGGGATATACGCATTATTGAAACCTTAGTTCCATATTCCCATTACTGGCATCAAAACTAGACATTACATTAATAAGATTAGGGACTTTAGCTGTGCGGTGATCTATATATCATCGTCAAATATTTTGTTCTCCCACATTAAAGAATTATTATCCTACAAAAGGATGGTGACATATGCATTACTTTTTTGTCTAATTTTCATATCAACGAGGATTTTTCAAGAATTATTCAAAAAACATGTATCACTCAAGAAAATCTTATATTGTCCCAAACAAAGATGTGATTTAACATGTTAGCTTTTCTTAACATGCTTCATGAACACATTTTGTTTCTCAACTCAGCTCAACTCATCTAAGCCTTTTCGCAACTACATGGAGTCGGCTACATTTTGTTTCTCTTACATATAAATAATTTTCTTATATTAAAAACACAGATGAGCTCATAGTATCCAAACTACACTATCCTGCCACCCTGCCATCTCAATTCTTCCTGATCCGTTTGTGTGACATTCTTTACCAGCAATGTTTATTGTTATTTGATTATCATTCTTTCCAGATATCTAGATTCCTCCCGCCACACAATACCTACATATGTAAGAACATTCATGTACTCATATTATAATGATTTTCTTTTATCAGAACATCATTTCTTTTAAGCTGGATTTGATAATTCCTATCTCATAATCTAATTTTCATTTGCTGCATTTACAAGTAGAAATTAGCTATTACCTTGGTTTCAACACTAAGAATTATCAATCTCTATAGTTAATAGCTGTCAATATCAGAAATCCATTTTGGTATTAATAACTCTTAACTCTGTAATTGTAAACATGAAATCTTTTATATAGATTGCGTTAATACATTTCTCATAATCAGATGTCAAAGCCACTGAACATTTATATTAAAATAAGTGTCCATGATAGATGACTCTCCCTTCCAATTCATGAATCATCTAGGAGTTTTAATGTTTTCCTGCACAAGGAACATAACATGAGTTGGCAAACTTTGGAAGACATGACAAAGCACCTCACTGTTTTCCTTTAGTTGTAAAGTTGTAAGACTATGGAGTTCTAAATGGCAATATTACATGCAAATTTAGCCAGGATATTATGTTCTGGATGTTACAATTTTTAGGTCTCAATTGTGCATTCGGGTATACTTAAATCCAAGCATCTTCCACTGAAAACCCAAATAATATTAGCACACTTGACTCTGATCCAGACTTTTATCCAAGTAAATAAAAATCAACCCACTATGATTAACATGGTTTAATAAATAATAGCTCAATGTCATTATCATGAACAGCAATGGATTCTTAGTTGGCTTGTGGTCCAACCATCGGTCCCCATATAAGTGAAAATCAATTAGTTATTGCCAAACAGGGTAAAATCATGATTCAATATGATTCATGACTAATAGAGGTGATGCATCATCATATATATATATATATTAGTTAACAAAACCATCATCATATGTATCAGCCAACAAAACCACCATAAGTCCACATGTCACATACAACTTTATGACCCACTCTCAAACCAGTCCTGCTATAGAAACCATGGCCATAATTATCCAGCCAGCAGTCTAACATATCAATTCCTATCATTTTTTATTCAAAGCCATTCATGGTCACTCTTAGATAACTCAGAACTGAGAAGAAACCTAATCATGCATCATAATATAGTCCGCATGGAAAACGAAACATCAAATACGAAATCCAGAAGCAGCCTTTTGCTGCATCAGGCTCCGGTAACCTTACTCTTAAGCGGTGACCGGATCCCCGGTTTCGGCAATTCTACCACCGTACGATTTACAGTAACGACTTTGCTTACGTCACGGTCGAAGCGATCGCGCGCACTCCGCTCCGGTGAAGATGAACAGAAACGCTAACCCTAACCCTAACCCTAGTTTTGGGAGAGAACGGAGAGAAACCCTGACCTTGTGAACCTTACAGTAATAAAGATCGGTCCAGCACTCCTCGTCGACGGGTCGTCCCGAGGCCACCGGGGACTGGGCATCATGGCGGAGATCGAGGAGGTGACCACCACCCGCCGGACTCCGGCGGCTCGCGCTGCCTCCGGGACGTTAAGAGTCCTCTGCACCACCAGCATCGAACGTACAGGAGACGCCGGTCGAGGGGTCGCCGTCGGCGTGGGAGCGGAGGTGGGTGGCGTTGGTGCCGTGCTCGATTGTGGCGATGACGGCGTATGGCCCTTGGCGATGAGGACGAGGACCAGCCACAAGCCGAGGAAGCCTTTGCCGGCGGTGACGCACACCCGCCGCCGCCGGTGGTGTTGCCGTTACGGCCAACGCGTCAGTTCTTGCCCAGCACATTTTGCGGCGGGGGAGCAAAAGCGGTCATTATTGGCGTAAAATATTCGGCGGAGTTTCGGATCGCGGGATAATACGGAAGCATCTCCTGCGCAATGGTACGGAGCTCCGGTCCCTTTCAGCGTGGCATGGAGTCCCAACCGCCCTTTGTTTCTTTATTCTGGTGGCCCAAATCGTTGCCTCTTTTCTCAACCCATATTGTGGCCCCCAAACTTTTTTTTGTTGTCACATCAAGCCTTTTTATAATTTAAAAAAATAGATCGGCTAAAATAGATGAAATACCTTATGAAAAAATCTTTATATGATAGCTAATCCACCAATCTTAATAGGCATTGAGAACGTAGTACATGAGGAATTAAATTTTAAAAACCAAATATTTGAAAAGAAAAATAAATTTTGGAATGAAAATTTAGAGATTGAAAATATATTTTTTATAAAAAAAATCTATTCCCATCTTATGAGTCAACTTGATCGGACTTTTTTTTAAGAAAAAAATTATTATATTTTTATTCTTTTGTATAATGGTGCCTCTTCCAGATGGCTGGTGTCATATATAAAAGATAAAAGTATGATTATAAATTAAGCATAGCTTTTTTTAAAAAAATTTAAGCAAGCAGCATAGCAAAGCTCCTCTTTCTAATACATTTCCTATCTAGTTGAATAATATGTTCGGCATTATTCAACATGTTCAATAATATATATATAATGCATAAGGTTTTATCTTAGAATTAATTGGAAAACACTTTATTCTCTTTCTTAAAGCATTTGGTTGATTTTTTGAAAAAAAAAAACTACATCCAATTTTTAGGCATATATTTGAAGAATATTATAAAACAAATAAATAAAAATAATTGTATCCAATGAAACATCAGAGATATAGAAAATGATATATATATATATATATATGGTAAATAACATTAAGATAGTTTTGCACATATAAATATTATTTATTATTTACATTATTGACTAAATAAAATATTTTGAAATTTATTTTCTTGCTATAATTTTTTTATGGGATCTTTTATTGATGTGGCTGATAAAAGCTACATGAAAGTTAACGGCCGAAATTACCTGATGGTGGAGGTTGAAAGGATGCTAACGGCCTCGGCTCTAAGGCGGCCCAGGCTCCTAGGCGGCTCTGGCTCCTAGGTGGCTCCAATTCCTAGGCGGCCCTAGTTCTAAGGCGCCCCAGCTCCTAGGCAACCCCGGCTTTGAGGCAGCCCTCCTAGGCGGCCTTAGCTCCTAGGCGGCCCCAGCTCTAAGGCGGCTCAATTAGGCGGCCTAGGCGGCCAGCTCTAAGGCGGCTCTAAGGTGGCTCCAATTCCTAGGCGGCCCAGTTCCTAGGTGGCCCTGGCTCTAAGGCGCCCCAGCTCCTAGGCGGCGGCTCCTGGGTGGCCCCGGCTCTTGGGTGGCCCCTGTTCTAAGATGATCTCATCTCCCTTCATCTCCGGGCCGGCTTCAACTTTCCGGACAAGCCTTCGCTTCTGACGAAACCGGGCCCACCAACCGTCTTTGGTCTGTGTGTGTCTAATAAGACAAGCTCCACTAGCTATGGTGCAAGCCTAAAAAAAAGTCATCATCCATCATGAAGCTTTAATGACCCCAGATTAGATGAGCCTAAAAGTCGTCATCCATCATGAAGCTTTAATGACTTCAGATCAGAGGAGTCCAAAGAAGCCATCATCTGCCATGAGGTACCAATCACCCAGTTCAGATGAGAGGAATTCCACCAACTTTGACATTCCATCCAAAAAGTCATGGTCCATCATGAGACTCCAAACTTCTCAGGCAAGCCACACAGAGTCCAAAGATCAATAAAATGGGTAAGAGGGACCCCTGACGAAGGTATGAATACTAATACATTCAAAGAGCTTTGAAACCCTAAGTATTCTTTCGAGCTTCCTCAAGCTCACGACTATGATTCTGATCACTAACTTGTGCGTCGAAGGATTTCCGCCGAAATATCTGGTCCTCGAGACTTCTTGCAAATCTCGAAGTAGAGGTGAAGCTTTCTCGGCACATCCATTGACGCTCAAGGACATCAGCTTAAGGTGATCAGGTATCATCAGATTAGTGCGCCAACTAGGGGTCTGGGCACCTTGAAAGAATGATAGCTCTGTAACTCTGAGTTGCAAGCTCACCCTCTCTCGAACAATGATGGTAATGACCCATACTTAGGAGATTTTCGCCAGTCGTAATAGGGGGCATCTCCTTTGCGTTGAGCAATCGGAGGCCAATCCCCCTGCTCTTTTAGCCACTCCACAAGAACAATTGATCACTCTTACTCAGTAAGTCCAAGCTCTTGTTGGAATAGTTCATGAGTT
>UESW01004428.1:0-55722 GCA_900491605.1 Calamus simplicifolius | reverse complement strand
CCTATCCAGGCTAACGTCGATAATACTTCGACGGAAAGGATGGTAGGCATGCTTTTTTGGGGGGCAGCTTCATCCTCTAAAAGATCGAGGAGTGGGGAGGGAATATAAAATATAATCCCCTTTTTTGAAGGAAAACTAGCGGGCAAGAACAATCTAAATGATGATAGCGTTGTCGTCTCTATGACGATCGCTAGGCATCCTATAAAAAGAATTATTGTTGATAGTGGAAGCTCCACCGACATCCTTACTTATGATGCCTTTGTTCGAATGAATTTATCTTCCAGCTCTCTTCAACTGATGACGGTGCCTTTGGTTGGTTTCACATGGGACTCTGTGAGGATAGAAGGTGAAATCACCCTATTGGTTACGGTAGGATCGCCACTGTGTTAAAGCACGGTCCTAATGAGGTTTTTGATGGCCCGAGTGCCTTTGGTCTACAATGCCATACTTGGTCGGTTTGGCCTGAACCTTCTAGATGCGGTGATATCCACCAAACGCCTTCTCGTTAGATTTTCTACCAGTGAAAGGGTCAGCGAGATGCATGGAGAGCAAAATTCAGTACAATTATGCTATCATATGGCTCCCAGCCCTCAGGAGATGTTGATCCCACCAACCTCAGTGCTACTTGATCCTAGAGAATCTGAAATAAGAGGAGAGTCAGTCAAGCACTTGCTGACCTATCTGCTAGGGGACGATCTTGTGAGGTCTGTAAAAATTAGCGAGCTTCTTCCCTTGGAGATAAAGAACCACCTCCTTGCCTTCTTGCGGACGAACTCAGACATCTTCGCCTGGTTAGCATTGGACATGCCCGGCATACCTTTAGAGGTAATTACTCATAAACTTAATATTAACCCAAAGTATCATCCTGTCCTTCAAAAGAAGAGAAGTTTTGCTCCCGAACGGTAGAGGATCATTGATGAGGAGGTCAGTAAGCTACTTGTTGCTGGCCACATTCGAGAAGCATAATATCCGGATTGGTTGGCCAATGTGGTGATGATCCGAAAGACAAGCGAAAGCTGGAGAATCTGCATTGACTTTACTGATTTGATAAAGCATGTCCAAAGGATAGCTTCCCGCTACTATGAATTGACTAATTGGAGGATTCCATATCCATCATGAGCTCCTCAGCTTCATGGATGCCTTCTTCAGATACAACCAAATAAAGATGGATCTGGCGGATGAAGAAAATACCTCCTTCATCACTGAGAAGGGAATTTACTGCTACAAGGTAATGCCCTTTAGGTTGAAAAATGTAGGGGCCGCTTACCAGAGATTGATGAATAAGGTTTTTAAAGACCGAATTAGGCACAACATGGAGGTCTATGTAGATGATATGCTGACTAAGAGCACCTGCATCACCAACCATATTGTTTATTTAGAGAAAACATTCATTAACCTCCAATGCCATTGGATGAAGCTCAACCCTCGCAAGTGCGCATTTGAGGTCATTGCTAGGAAATTTCTAGGCTTTTTGGTGACCCAGCAGGGGATTGAAGCAAACCTGGAGAAGATTCAAGCCATTCTTGATATGAGGCAACTAATTAATAAAAAGGAGGTGCAGCGGTTCACCGAAAGAGTGGCCGCTCTAAGCTAGTTCCTATCAAGATCAGTTGAAAGATGCCTACCTTTCTTCAAAGCCCTATGCAAAGCGAACAGCTTCGAATGGATGAAGGGCTGCTAGAAAGCCTTCAAGGAATTGAAAGAGTTTCTCTCCATCCCACCGTTATTGTTAAAGCCAAGAGAGGGAGAAAGGATCTTTCTGTATCTTGCTGCTTTCTCGGAGGCAGTCAGCTCCGTTCTAATATGCCTCGACTTGACGGAACACAGAAGCCTATCTACTATACTAGCAAAGTGCTCCATGACACAGAGGTCAGGTACTCCAGAACTAAAAAAATTATTTTGCTTTAATTATTTCTGCTCAGCGTCTTAGACCATACTTTCAAGCCCATCTGATCGTAGTGCTTATGGACCAACCTCTTAGAGCTATTCTAGCTCATCTTGATACTTTCGATTGATTGGCTAAATGGGAAATCAAATTGGGAAAGTTTGATCTTTCAATCCAGTCCATATCTGCCATGAAGTCCTAGGTGTTAGCGAATTTCTGGTGGAATGTATCTGGACCGAGGATCTATATGAAGATTTTCCAATGATATGTTCATACGCTAAGGAGGGCACGATAGAGACCTAGATCCTCCATGTTGATGAAGCGGAGTTGGTCTTATTCTTGCAAATCCGAAGGGCGTTGTGCTGGAGTGCGCTCTTTGGTTTCTCTTCAAAGCTACAAATAATCAAGCCGAGTATGAGGCCTTATTGGCCAGAATCAAACTCACACAGGAGCTCGGAGTGAAGCATCTCAGGGCCTTCACTGACTCCCAGCTCATCTTTGGACAAATCATTGGAGAGGAAGATCGAGACCCCATTATGTATTGATATCTGAGTAAGGTTAAGTCACTAACCTCCTCATTAGCTTATTTTACTATTAGCTATATCCCCAAAGGCGAAAATGCCAAAGCCGATACCTTATCGCGGTTAGCCACTTCGGCGAATAATACCCTGGAAGAAACATATGTTGAGCACCTAGAAACTCTAAGTATTGATACAGTGGAAGAAGTTCTACTAGTCGCACAGGAGCCAATGTGGATGTATGTCTACATCTGCTACCTCATCGACGGTACTCTTCTCACTGATCATGCAGAGGCCCGGCTACTCAAGTGGAGGGCTTCCAAGTTCGTACTCCTGAATGGACAATTATATAAGAAGTCATTCTCTTATCCCCTCCTTAAATGTGTTGGTCCTACAGACACCAATTATATCCTTAGAGAGATCCATGAAGGCATATGTGGGAACCATCTGGAAGGTAGATCACTGGCATACAAGGCTCTCCGCCAGGGTTATTATTGGCTTACTCATCTCTGTGGCAAAATCAGTAGAACTTTTTGAAGCCCTGGAGGAAAGCGTTGATGGCCGCCTCACTCATCTCCGTGGCAAAATCAGTAGAACCTTTGTAATGCTCCGTAGCTTTTCGAACTTGGGCTTCAACGGCGGCCACCTTCTCCATAGCTTGGGCTTCGGCAGTGACCACCTTCTCCGTAGCCTCTCGGGCATGGGCCTCGGTGGCAGTCATCCTTTCCCAGGCGACTCAAGGATCTGCCTCCGCAAGAGTCAGCTTCTCCGTGGCAGCCCGAGCCTCGGATTCGGCCTTATCGGCCCTCTCCTCTGTGTGACCCAACCTAAGGAGAGTGTCTTCCAACTCCTCAGTCGGCCTAAGCCTCGTCATGGCCTCCGTCAATTTGGCTTTGGCGACTCTGGCCGTCCTCTCGGCCTCCTCGACCTGGGCCTTCAAAAAACAACTTTCCTTCGAATGGCTCGAAGCTAGCTGGCCACCTTTGTCTCTCGGGTTTAGACCTCGACCAACTCTTTGGCCAAGTTGTCAGCCCGGGTCTTGGCAGCAATCATTCTTTCCGAGCACATCCGTAGTTGTTGGCGGCTCCAACACAGGCATCCCGGAGGACAAAAAGGCCATTGGACATCTACATGAACCATCGGTTAGGGCTAAGATCAAATCCAATATAAAGAGAAATGAAGCCGACGAGCTTACTTGAAAGGAGGCAGTGATGAGAGTGTCAAGGGCGTCGGTGATCAATTGATGATGGAGCTCGACCTGAAAGTTTGGGAGACTGGAGCGACTCAAGATGTGCTTCGCCAGCCGACCGCGGTGTATTGCCAACACTCAAGACGGTTAGCTCCTTGGGGCACTGGTGGGGGGTGTTCCTCCTTCTTCCAACATCGGTTGAGCAGCGGCGGGGCATCATCCTCAACTTCCACAACCGAAGGCACCCTGACCCTTACCTTCGGTGCAGCTTTGCCCCTTGGCTCAGCGGTAGCCGGGGGCTCATCCCTCGATGGCCCTGCCTCAACTTCAACAGGAGAAGGCCCCGTTACTGGCATCTCAGCGGGGGGACTCTCCCTTCTCGACTCTCCCATTGGTGCAGCCTCAGAGGATGACCCGCCCTGTTCTTCCTGGCGAGGCCTCTTGGGCACTGCCCTCACCGTGTTGCCGGCGGCCTCTCTCCTCCTTCTAATGCCTGCCATCAGGTGTTTAGGAGAGAACTTCATTGCTGCACAAAGGATCAGAAATCAGAGTAAAATAATAATAAAAAAAGACTAAAAGGTATGGTGCTCACTGGGTGCTGGTGGTGGCGATGCCGACGCTATGCCGGCCTCACGGAGGTTGCTCTCCGATAACAATTCTCGACAGGGGGAATGTCAGAAGACATCAGCAAATTGAAGATTTCTTGATCTTCCTCATTTATAATCAAGTTCTTAATAGGGCTGATGTCAGGACTGCCCCAACCCATCCTCACTCCATCCATATGGGCATAGAAAAATCGAGATTTTCATCCCTTGATTTTGGAGGGCAGATCAAGTTTGAGGGTTCTTTTGGGTCTGGAGGCAAAGCTCCACCATTTGGCCTTATTGGGATTACGGAGTTTGTACATAGCCCAGAACAAGGAGACTTGGGCAGAAATACAATGAAAATAGCAGAGCACAATGAAGATGCAGATAATCCAAATGGAGTTCGGAGTTAACTACGCCGGGACGATGTCATACCTATCTAAGAGATTGAGGAAGAAAGGATGAAAAGGAAGACAGAGCCCACTCCTAAAAAATTTCTCGTACAGGGCATGTTGGGAATTGTATCCTAAAGCCAATCATTTGATGATTGTGCTAATGTAAATTGTATATAAATTGATATATTAATAAAAGTTATTTGGCAGTTTATTCATTACAAGAACATCTTCTTAATACTTCTGATTGTAATGAAGCCCTCAGGATCTTCCTTCACGATAAAGAAGGATTTATCTTTGAAGGTCCTTAAAAGAGTTTGCGACCAAATGATATACTATGACAGGGCCATAGTACTATCAATTATAGGATGTTGTATATCATATTTGCTGGTTGTCCTCTTAACCAAGGAGTGTCGAGACACTAGTATGACATACAGGTGGAAGTGTAGGAGTACATTTCACCAAACGTGACTCATTTCCAGATACTCTACTATCAAGAGTTAATCCGAGAAGATATAGGTATAAGTATCCTTCAGACCTGAAGATCACAACCAGTGGCTTACAAGCAACTCATTGTACTTAGGTACCGGACCACCTGGATTTCTAATCCAGCTATGAAAGGTTACTGGGTGCAGTCAAGTATTTATGGTAGTCAGTTATGGATCAAGATGGAATTTGACCTATCCCGTTAAAAGGAGAAATGCTTGTGTTTCAATTTAGCAAGACCTTGGCCAAGGCACTTCATGTGAAAGTCACATGATCACTAAAGTTGAAATCACTTTATGGATTTGCTATTTAGAGTTGACAGGCTCTTAAGCCATCCTTAGCATTTGTGGTCAAGAGGATGAATTATACGGTAACTGTTTCTTAGGGTTCTTGGAGTTTGCTCGGCAACTCTTCGACCTATCCGGATGTCGGGTTCCATTGCTAGATGGGCACATCGATTGGTATAGAAAGTTATTTCTATGCTACCGGCTTAGGTTCGAACCTAGAGAGTCACATGCATAGAAGTTTCCTAGGATGATCTGTTTGCTGATCAACGATTGAGAATCGTATATGATTTAATTAATCAATTTGATTGATTGAATTATCTCAATTGGGTTAAGTACAAGTGAATAAGATTTAATTTGGTTTAAATCTATTAGAAAGACTAGTCAATTTTAAATATTGATTTGAAATTAGACTTGATTTGGATTTAAATAGATTCAGAACTAGCCAAATTTGATTTGGGCTTGGACCATGATCTATGTGGGTTTAGTCAAATAAATTCAGATCAGATTAAACCATCACCTCAACCCAAACCTCTCGCATAAGGATCTCATATGATGAGATGGCTAAAATCTCATCTCATGAGAGATTAAATTCTCATGTAGAATTTAATGCCTAACATTAATTTTCACCGAACGTCGGATTTAGCCACGACTCTTTGTTTTCACCGAATGTCGGATTTAGCCACGTCTCTTTGGTTTTCACTGAACGTCGGAATTAAACCAAACCCGCATCTCCTTGGTTTTCGCCGAGCTTCGAAATTAACCAAGCGCTGCGCCTTCGGCGTCTCTTTACTTTTACCAAACGATAGAATTCTTAATGTCAGAATTCAATGTTAAGGCTAAATTGAGACTATAAATAGAGGGCATTCCCTCATCAGAAAACACAAAACAACAATATACGATATGTCATGGATTGTAATTCTAAAAAGGTTAGAATAAAAAAAAATCCTGGTGATTCTGGTGCTAGCGGAAGCATGGTGGATCTTAGAGGAAGATTCAAGTGGGAGGATTCAAGATCAGCAAAGCTATTTTTTCGCGAGCTAGCACTCCCGAAATCCGATCATTCGGGGCTTTGCATGGATGATACTAGAGGCCGAACGATTGAACGGCTGCAGAGCAATAAGGATTTACCTACCGTTCTTAAGGTAAGCGATTTGATCCCTAGATCTTAAGGCAGGCTTCAAGATAAGTAGTATGACTAGTCATCTTGAAGATCAAGATATGATCTTGATATTTTTATTTATATGCATATTTTGGATCAATCGATCCTATATACAAGGCAAAGATATGATCTTGATGCATGTTAGATAGATTAGTATGTAATCTTTAAAATTCGCATTGATAATTGTTATCAAATTTTTAAAATATGCATGCCTCGGGGATTGCTTCTCCCTACAAATGGTATCAGAGCGATGGTTTCGTATTGATCTAATTTATTGCATGTAAATGCTCCTATTAATTATGTAATCAAGGCTAAAACAAATCTTATGTCTATTCGGTCACAGATGGATTGAAAATCCAAATTACCCATTCAACAAGGTATTCTGTGACATATTGCCGTGATAATTTAAATTGATCTTTGGCTTCAAAACACTGATTACACACACTCTCAAAATATATTTTATATTTGATACATGTTGATGTTGTATAAAAACATGATATTTGCATGTTTAGTATAAAACATAGATATGATATATGATGGCATGATGTCTATGTTATGAAACATACAAATATTTATGAGAGTCTAATTTGAATGTCAAATGTTAATTCATAATCTCTTTAGATATGATCTAAATATAGGAATTATGAGTAGTAACATAATACATATGATGCTTGATTGAAATATATGACATGTAAACATGAAACATATTTAATCCTTTGGGTTAGCTAAATCGGGTCCATAAAGGGTTAGACCCTAAGGTTAAATCAACTGGACTATAAGAGTATTTGATCAAATCTAATTAGATTAGGTTAAGAATGCTCTAAATCAAACAATAATTGTAGTTGATCATGTCCTTCTATTTGATTAAACCAAATGAAGTAGATTAGGCTCCGTGGTTGAGCATGAATCTCTTAGATGGTCAAATCAGAATTGGTTAACCATATGATGTCAAGGTGAGTTGGCAAGTTGCTCTAGGATCAACGATCGAATGGTTTTTAATTGGGAGCTACTCGTATTGATGCGTCTTTAACGAGTTAATGGCATATCCCTCCCATCGATCTCACTCACCTGGTCAATGTGGTGAACCATTTATGATTCAGATCATTTACCTGATTCGGGTTGACCCATGCCTGTAAGGAAATCAGTCTGACTGATTTAGGTGCCACTTAACCTGACTTAATCTTGTTTCATTCTACCGATTTCATAGATTCAGTGGGAGAACTTGATTAGTCAATTTATCTTCATATTATTAAAATCCTCTAAAATTATTAGGTCCTTAAAATGAAATAGTTATATGATAACTAGATCATAGCCTCCCATTAAGGTGGGTGATAATGAGTCCGATGTCTTGATAATCATTGGAGGTACTCCATGCCTGGTGCTTATCAACCATCAGAATTATCATTCATTATATGATAAGTCAGTGTAACTATTAAATAAACAGTCAGGTGAGCCGAGCTTCACTCGGGCTTGATTGTCTATTGATAGGTTACACTGATTATATCATTTAATGGTTGGACCTAACCAGAACTTTCAGTGGAGGCACTTCATGCCTGCTGAAGAGGTATATGGGGAAAACTGAACACTAAGAATTGTTTAGAAAAATAATTGGTTTTAAACTACTCTTAGATGCATATGGGTTAGCCAAGCTTCACTTGGGCCTGTATGTAGTTTATGTAGATCTTAGTGCCCGCTAAAGAATTAAGAATAATTCTTCGAATTGGGGTGTAGAGGCTGCCAATTTGAACAAAATAGTGGAAGAATCTTTAGCCTAAAGTCCAAGTCTTTAGACTGAATCAATTTATATACTAATAAACTTTAGTTTTTCCTTATGCAGAACATGACTACTAATTTATCATTAAGATCCCTATTGGATAGTGACAAGTTGAATGGTTCCAATTTCAATAGCTGGTTCAGAAAACTTAAGATCACCCTTGAGCATGAGAGGATTCTATATATTCTGAATAATCCTGCACCAAAGATACCTGATGCAAACACCCACAGTTCTGAGAGAGACACTTATCAGAAGTGGCTCAATGATAGAACTAGCGTGCGTTATATCATGCTAGCAGCAATGAACTATGAATTCGATCGCCGGTTCGAGAATGCTTAGCCAGAAGAAATCATTCAAGCGTTGAATGAATCTTTCGGCACACCCGACGATATTGAAAGGCACAAGACTAGTTGTGCAATTTTTAATGCTCGAATGAGGGATGGATCTCCTGTCACTGATCATGTATTGTATATGATCGAGAAGATAGAACTCCTAAGCAAGCTCGGCTTTCCCTTACATGAGCAGTTGGAAAAGATGCGATCCTAAATTCCTTGCCTCCATCCTTCCGACCTTTCCTTACTCATTTTCGAATGACAAAGCCTGCAGTCAACTACCATGGTTTGTTAGGGTTGTTACAGAACTTTGAGAAGGATAACCAGCTCTCTAAGAGTTTGGTTAATGTCGTTGAAGGATCTAAGGTAGGGCATCAAACCTTTAGAAAGGGAAGAAGAAAAAGAATAAGAAAAAGGTGCAACATGCTAGGATATCTATAAGGGGTCAGATGCAGAAGAAGAAAGTTGATAAAAGTCAAGCTGAATGCTTTCACTGCAAGATGCAAGGGCACTGGAAGAGGAACTGTCCTCTTTACATATCATACTTGATCAAAACAGGCCAAAGAAGAAAAAGGAGCAAGATGTTGCTCAACAAGGTATTTATATGATAACACCTTGTAATTTTTCTGTATATGATAATCAGACCTGGGTATTGGATACCGGGAGTCCTTTTAACATTTGCAATTCATTGCAGGGACTACAGGTCACCAGAAGATTTAAGGACAATGAAAGATTCCTTAATGTCGGCGATGGAAGATTAGTTCCAGTACTGGCATTAGGAGTTCTTGAAATAGTTTTCAATAAAAATGTCATTATACTAAATGATTGTCATTTTTGCCCAACGTTCTTGTTGAACGTAATTTCTGTAGGCCTTCTGGCCAAAAGTAATTATGAAATTTCAATAAAGGATGTTACTTGAATATCATTATGAATGGAGTCACTGTAATGACTGGGCATTTATCTAATGGCATTTATATTATCATAGCCTGTGAATGTAGTGTACAATTCAAGTAAGCGCCCTAGAACAACTGATGTCACAGACATTTATCTTTGGCACCATCGGTTGGGTCATATCAATAAGAATAGATTAAACATGTTAACTCAGGAGGGCATCCTTCCAATTGATGATTATGAATCATTAACTACCTATGAATCCTGTCTTCTTGGTAAAATGATCAAGTCATCTTTTACTAGAAAAGGTGAAAGAGCCAAAGAGCTATTGGGTCTAGTACATACTGATGTATGTGGACCAATGAGTACTTGTGCCAAGGGTGGATACTACTACTTCATTACTTTTATAGACGACCTTTCTAGGTTCGGTTATGTCTATCTTATGAGACATAAATCTGAGTCGTTTGAAATGTTCAAACTATATCATAAAGAAGTAGAAAAACAAATAGAAAAATGTATTAAGACCCTTCGATCACATCGAGGAGGCGAATACCTTTCCAATGAATTTGTGACATATTTAAGAGAGAATGTGATTTCTCCCAATGGACTCCTCCTGGAACACCGCAGCATAACGGCGTGCCGGAAAGAAGGAATCGAACTCTGTTAAACATGGTTCGGTCTATGATGGGTTTTGCGAGCTTGCCAATATCATTTTGGGGATACGCATTAGAATCAGCTTGTCATATTTTAATAAGGTTCCAAGTAAGTCTGTTTCTAAAACTCCACATGAGATGTGGTATGGACATAAACCGGTTATTACCTATCTAAGAGTCTGGGGTGTTCGGACTTATGTGAAACGTGCAAAATCAGATAAACTTGAACCCAAATCTGACAAATATTTTTTTATCGGCTATCCGAAAGAGACCAAAGGATATTACTTCTACAATACTGAAGAACAAAAGTTGTTCATTAGTAATAGAGTAGTTTTTCTTGAAAAGGAGTTCCTTAGTGAAGGAACAAATAGCTCTAATGTTGAACTTGAGGAAGTTCATCAAGTAGAAGGAACAATACAAACCAGTGAACCCTTAGAATCTGAGTTGATTAGATCAAACTCAAAACCCATTTTAGATGCACCATTAAGGCGATCTGGTAGAGTACCACATCAACCGAACAGATACTTAGGTTTCTTGGTCCAGAATGATGATCCTGTTGAACTCGATGAGAACAACGAGGATCCGATCACCTATATAGATACTATGCAAAGGACTGACTCTAATAAATGGCTTGAGGCCATGAAATCCGAACTTGACTCCATGAAGGACAATAATGTATGGACATTAGTTGACCCACCCGAAGGGATAAAACCATAGGGTGTAAGTGGGTTTTCAAGAGGAAAAGAGGCACAGACGGAAAGGTTGAGACCTATAAAGCACGTCTGGTTGCTAAGGGGTATCGTCAACGTTATGGTATTGACTATGACGAAACGTTTTCTCCTATGGCAATGCTGAAATCCATTCGGATTATGCTAGCTATAGCAGCACACTTCGATTATGAGATTTGGCAGATGGATGTTAAAATCGCTTTTCTAAATGGTGATTTAGAAGAACATGTGTATATGATACAGCCTTAAGGTTTTATATATGAAGACGAGTCTAAAGTGTGCAGGCTACAGAAGTCTATTTATGGACTTAAGCAAGCATCTAGGAGTTGGAACATACGATTTGATAAAGTGATCAAATCTTATGGCTTTATTAAAAATAAAGAAGAACCTTGCATTTATAAATGGGCTAACGATTCCGTTATTGTATTTCTTGTATTATATGTGGATGATATTCTTTTAATCGGGAATGATATCCCTGCATTACAAGGAATAAAGGCATGGTTATCATCACAATTCTCCATGAAAGATCTGGGAGAAGCATCATACATCCTAGGGATGAAGATCTATAGAGATAGATCTAAGAGGATGCTTGGTTTATCCCAATCTACGTACATTGACACCATGCTAAAAAGGTTTTGCATGGAGAATTCCAAGAAAGGCTATCTTTCGATAGGCCATGGAATTCATCTTTCTAAGAAGGATTGTCCGACAACTCCTAATGAAAGAGAATGTATGAGTCAAATTCTATATGCTTCGGTAGTGGGATCGATTATGTACACCATGATATGTATAAGATCAGGTGTAGCATACTCACTAGGAGTAGTGAGTAGATACCAATCTGATCCAGAAGAAAAACACTGGCAAGTTGTTAAGACAATCCTTAAGTATTTGAGAAATACTAAGGACCCATGGTTATCTATGGAGAGTCTGATTTGAAACTTGTTGGATATACTGATTCCAGTTTCCAATCAGATCATGATGATAGCAAAAGTGTATCGGGTTTTGTGTTTATCCTAAATGGTGGAGCTGTTTGCTGTAAAAGTTCTAAGCAATATACAGTGGCAGATTCGGTGTATGAGGCAGAGTACATCGCTGCATCAGATGCTGCGAAAGAAGCTGTGTGGCTACGAAAGTTCATCTCCGAGCTTGGAGTGACACCTTCCATAGATGGACCAGTCCTATTGTATAGTGACAGCACTGGTGCCATAGCTCAAGCAAAGGAACCACGAGCACATCAGTGCACCAAGCACATACTGTGCCGGTTTCATCTTATTCGAGAGATTATAGACCGAGGTGATATAAATCTTCAGAAGATTGATGGAAAGAAAAATCTAGGTGACCCATTTACTAAAGCACTCAGCATCAAGGAGTTTGACAACTATAAGTTGAAGATGGGTATTAGATACTGTAATGAGTGGCTTTAGGCTAAGTGGGAGTTTGTTGGGAATTGTATCCTAAAGCCAATCATTTGATGATTGTGCTAATGTAAATTGTATATAAATTGATATATTAATAAAAGTTATTTGGCAGTTTATTCATTACAAGAACATCTTCTTAATACTCCTGATTGTAATGAAGCCCTCAGGATCTTCCTTCACGATAAAGGAGGATTTATCTTTGAAGGTCCTTAAAAGAGTTCGCGACCAAATGATATACTATGACAGAGCCATAGTACTATCAATTATAGGACGTTGTATATATATTTATTGGTTGTCCTCTTAACCAAGGAGTGTAGAGACACTAGTATGACATACAGGTGGAAGTGTAGGAGTACATTTCACCGAACGTGACTCATTTCCAGATACTCTACTGTCAAGAGTTAATCCGAGAAGATATAGGTATAAGTATCCTTCAGACCTGAAGATCACAACCAGTGGCTTACAAGCAACTCATTATACTTAAGTGCCGGACCACTTGGATTTCTAATCCAGCTACGAAAGGTTACTGGGTGCAGTCAAGTACTTGTGGTAGTCAGTTGTGGATCAAGATGGAATTTGACCTACCCGTTAAAAGGAGAAATGCTTATGTTTCAATTTAGCAAGACCTTAGCCAAGGCACTTCATATGAAAGTCACATGATCACTAAAGTTGAAATCACTTTATGGATTTGCTATTTAGAGTTGACAGGCTCTTAAGCCATCCTTAGCATTTATGGTCAAGAGGATGAATTATACGATAACTGTTTCTTAGGGTTCTTGGAGTTTGCTCGGCAACTCTTCGACCTATCCGGACGTCGGGTTCCATTGCTAGATGGGCACATCGATTGGTATAGAAAGTTATTTCTATGCTACCGGCTTAGGTTCGAACCTAGAGAGTCACACGCATAGAAGTTTCCTAGGATGATCTGTTTGCTAATCAACGATTTAATTAATCAATTTGATTGATTGAATTATCTCAATTGGGTTAAGTACAAGTGAATAAGATTCAATTTGGTTTAAGTCTATTAAAAAGACTAGTCAATTTCAAATATTGATTTGAAATTAGACTTGATTTGGATTTAAATAGATTCAGAACTAGCCAAATTTGATTTGGGCTTGGACCATGATCTATGTTGGTTTAGTCAAATAAATTCAGATCAGATTAAACCATCACCTGAACCCAAACCTCTCGCATAAGGATCTCATATGATGAGATGGTTAAAATCTCATCTCATGAGAGATTAAATTCTTATGTAGAATTTAATGCCTAACATTAATTTTTACCAACGTTGGATTTACTCTTTAGTTTTCACCGAACGTCGGATTTAGCCACGACTCTTTGGTTTTACCGAACGTCGGATTTAGCCACGTCTCTTTGGTTTTCACCGAATGTTGGAATTAAACCAAACGCCGTGTCTCCTTGGTTTTCACCGAGCTTCGGAATTAACCAAGCGCCGCGTCTTCGGCGTCTCTTCGCTTTTACCAAACGACGAAATTCTTAATGTCAGAATTCAATGTTAAGGCTAAATTGAGACTATAAATAGAGGGCATTCCCTCACCAAAAACACAGAACAACAATACACGATATGTCGTGGATTGTAATTCTAAAAGGTTAGAATAAAAAAAAAATCCTGATGATTCTGGTGTTAGCGGAAGCGTAGTGGATCTTAGAGGAAGATTCAAGTGGAAGGATTCAAGATCAGCAAATCTATTTTTTCGCGAGCTAGCACTCCCGGAAATCGATCATTTGGGGCTTCGCGTGG
The DNA here is from genome assembly GCA_900491605.1 of Calamus simplicifolius. Taxonomy (NCBI): domain Eukaryota; kingdom Viridiplantae; phylum Streptophyta; class Magnoliopsida; order Arecales; family Arecaceae; genus Calamus; species Calamus simplicifolius. The sequence continues at coordinate 41,664 of UESW01004428.1, read as the reverse complement.
ACGATACTAGAGGTCGGACGATTGAACGGCTGCAGAGTAATAAGGATTTACCTACCGTTCTTAAGGTAAGCGATTTGATCCCTAGATCTTAAGGCAGGCTTCAAGATAAGTAGTATGACTAGTCATCTTGAAGATCAAGATATGATCTTGATATTTTTATTTATATGCATATTTTGGATTAATCAATCCTATATACAAGGCAAAGATATGATCTTGATGCATGTTAGATAGATTAGTATGTAATCTTTAAAATTCGCATTGATAATTGTTATCAAAATTTTAAAATATGCATGCCTCGGGGATTGTTTCTCCCTACAGGGCAACCCCACCTGATTGGCTAGAGGTTACTCTGTCATTGGGATGGGGACAGAAAGGCGGACACTATTGGGTATCCTATATTTGGCCTTGAGGTCCTCTACCTCTTGGGGGGACATGATGGAGGCTATCCCCTTCGGATTGGCAGACTTAGAAATGATAGCCGAAGGAGATGCCGAACGACTTGGTAGTGGAGGAGAGACTCTAGGTGGCGCTTGGACTGCGGTCGCTGGGCGGTCACGAATGGAGATGCCATCGGGCTCTCCATGCCATGCCGAAGGAACTCATCCTCGGAGGGTTTGACTATGGGGCTCTTACCATTTCTACTAGAGCTAGGATCCATCAGGAAGAAAAGAAAGGGACGAAGAGGCGAAAGGGACTAACCTGAAGAATCAGAGAGACAAAGCAAAAACTCAGGATTCAGAAGGCGAAGAAGGCACAAAGAAAGTACTGGAGACATGGAGGGCTCGAAGAGACGAGCGGGACGATCTTTATACATGATTTTGAAACATTCCATCCACTACAGCGCCACGTGGAGACCTATAAGTGGAGGCAGTGTCCAGCTATCAAAAAACTCTTCGCTACCCGAGATACAACGCCTTGGTAACACTTGTGGAGCATGATCCGTGCCCAATGATGGGACGTGGATAAGAGCGATTCAATAATAATGCCCTGCCTTTTTGGTCAATCAAAAGGTATTTTCCTCGATCTCCCCGCGGCTCACATTATTTTGGTACCGTCCCTTAAATGAAGAAGAGACTTCAAGGAGACTTTACCTCCTCGAGGGCACGTGCTTGCCCCTGTTAATGGCGCATAAGGCTTAACAAGGGCGAGAGACCTAACACTCCTTTCCCTTGGCAAGTGCGGGGCACATAAGCACCAAGACTCAGGAGCGGGAGGCATCTGATATGGCTGATAAAAACCACATGAAAGTTAATGGCCGAAATTACCTGACGGCGGAGGTTGAAAGGATGCTAACTGCCTCGGCTCTAAGGCGGCTCCAGCTCCTAAAAGGTCCCAGCTTTGAGGCGGCCCCGGCTCTAAGGCGGCCCTAGCTCCTAGGCGGCCCTAGCTCTAAGGCGGCCCCAGCTCCTATGCGTTCCTAGTTCTAAGACGGCCCAGTTCCTAGGCGGCCTCAGCTCTGAGGTGACCCTAGCTTCTAGGCGGCTTCAACTCTGAGGCGGCCCTAGCTCTAAGGCGGCCATAGCTCCTAGGCAGCCCCAACTCTGAGGCGGTTCCGGCCCTAAGGCAGCCCTAGTTATAAGGCGGCCCCGGCTCTAAGGCAGCCCCAGCTCCTGGACGGCTCCTGTTCTAAGATGATCTCATCTCCCTTCATCTCCGGGCCCAGCTTCAGCTTCCCGGACAAGCCTTCGCTTCTGACGAAACCGGGTCCACAACCGCTTTTGGTCTGTGTGTCTAATAAGACAAGCTCTACTAGCTCTAGCACAAGCCTAAAAAAAAGTTAATATCCATCACGAAGCTTTAATGATCCCAAATCAGACGAGCCTAAAAAGTCACCATCCATCATGAAGCTTTAATGACTCCGATCAAAGGAGTCCGAAAAAGCCGTCATTTGCCATGAGGTACCAATCACCCAGTTCGGATGAAAGGAATCCTACCAACTCTGACATTCCATCCAAAAAGTCATGGTCCATCATGAGACTCCAAATTTCTCAGGCAAGCCACACAGAGTCCAAAGATCAATAAAATGGGTAAGAGGGACCCTGACAAAAGTATGAACACTAATACACTCAAAGAGCTTTGAAACCCTAAGTATTCTTTTGAGCTTCCTCAAGTTCACGACTATGATTCTGATCATTAACTTGAGCGTCGAGGGTCTCCGTCGAATATTCGATCCTGGGACTTCTTGCATATCTCAAAGTAGAGGTGAAGCTTTCTTGGCACATCCACTAATGCCCAAGGACGTCGGCTCAAGATGATCGGCTATTATCATTTATGATCATATAATCCTAATATTGAACCTTTATCTAAATAAAACCTAATCATCATTATGACTTAGACTGCAGACTTAGATACTCATTGTTATTATTATTATTTAATCTCATGAGGCAAGAATCAATTAAAACTTTAAAAATATAATATGGTCAAATATTTTAGCTTGACTGCTTTGTTGAGAAATCAAATGAGCACCTCAAAGATATTAATCATTTCTTTGATGAAACCTTCTTGTAAGTAGGGAGAAATTTTGCTTTTTTTTTTTATTTTTAAGAAAAGAGAAGGAAATTGTTTTGTTTTTTTTGTTTTTTTGCCTCCGATATTCAAATGTCCATACCTTGCTTTTGGCTTCGTGGACGAGGCGGCGGCCGCCGCGGCGCGGCGTTGGGGTTAGGGAAGGCGAGCTTGGAGCGGACGCCAGAGAGGGCGGCGTCCCGGAAATCGGGATGAGGGAGGTGGAGCGGAAAAGGTCCGCGGCGAGCTTCATGCAGAAGGCGAAGGACGGGGATGCCGCGATCTCCTCGCACGCGAACGAGGCCACGGCGGAGACGTCGCGCCTGGCGGCCGACCGTCGTGTTGTAGGAGCAAGGACCAGCGATTCCATGGTTAGCCGGGCTAAAAGGCCCTTTTTGTCCCGTTGCATTCCATCAAAGAATCGAAATCCCAAGTTTCTTTCATCGACTTTGATCGTCCACATGCTGTTTTTATAATCTTGGTCACCAACTGCTAATTTTTCTTCGTAATCATCGGAAACGCATGTTTCAGATGAAGGGATAACTGGGTAAGAGTCGCAAAGAATTAGTTCCATCTATTTGCTCTCTTGCCCGTAGCAAGCTTTCTTCTATGCTTCTTCATACTTGTCAAGAATTAAGAGCACACTCAAAAAGAAAACAAATGGGTTTTGTGACTGCATTTAAAAAGAATACGTTAAAATCTTTATATCATATTTCAATATTGTTGTTGTGCAATCATATCAACGCCGAATTACATCAGAACTTTACTATATATATATATATATATATTGCATAATGTCTGGGGTAAAATTTAGGAGTTATGCTATGGATGGTATCATGTCATAACAGTTGTTGAGTTCAGGTGTTCAATAAAAATGCCATGTATGTAGGATTCCTCAAAAAACAGCAATGACTACTTGACTTTTAGTGACTCTTTTTTTATCTTTTAGTTGTTTGTAATATTTTTTTATACTAACATTTATTAAAATAAATTGAGTAATTAGTTTATGTGCATATTGATTTTGTACAATAATGCTGTTTATACTACAATTAATATCTGTCATGCTGATTAAAATGGCTAATCTCCCATCCTAGTTCTCAAAATTTGTAAAGACAAAAAGAAAAGATTCTGATGCTAAAAATAGCTGCTATAACAATTCTTATGTTCTACTCAAAATTTTCTGGTCAAAGATTGGATTGGGCAAACAATGGTCTTTCTTTCCATTACAAAAGAATGAAAATGATGGTGGTCTTTTGTTATGGGACCATTACAGTAGGACAACTGCATTATTTTTTTGAATGAAGGACAAATGCATTGTTGAAATCTGGTCCCCATTTTTCGCTTTTTTTTTTTTTTTGATGAAGACATTTTTGGCCTACTTGATCCACTTGAAAACAAATGAGAGCAACGGTGCACCTAATAGTTTGTATTGATCCAAATCTAGTTCACCTTCTCTGCAGGACCGGGTCAGATATTTTGCATAAAAGACTGGTCTTGACAGTATCCAAGTTTGGTGCAACTCAGACCCAATCTAAATCAATAAATAAATCCATTATTTGGACTCAGGCCTATTATCAAACCTGTTCTAACTTCCTAATCCTTTCACTGTACCACAGAGGATTCCAAAGGTCTCCGATGCTATTAAGACAGTTGTCTTCATACAGCTCAAACTTCTCTTCTGTCGTGTGCTTTCAAGCTGAGCATTCATTAGTTATCTTCTATCACTAGCCAAAGCTTGTTCTTTTAAAAATCTACCTAACAATATCATTGCTGGTCATTTGACATACTGATGATTGGTTTAGTGATTTTTAGAGTGGTTGGTCTAGTGATTTACTACAATCCATATTGTATTCCAATTGTAGGTTGTTTGATGCATTTGGTCTATGTTTTACACTCACTTACAATCCCTAATACATGCCACATATGAGTTGTTTGATTGATTCCTGTTGTAACTTCGTTAGTTCTTAGTGCTTTCTCTCAATTCATACTGTAATGTGGGTTGTTCACTTGTTTGATGCATTCATAGTTGAGTTTAGTTATATGTAGCATATTCTTATGTTTGTTAATTGATGCATTGCTGTTGCTCTATGTTTTCTTAAAATCCAGACAACATTCAAAATGTGGATTGTTGTGTCCATTGAAAGTGGAGGCTCCAATGCTCCTGATGACCTCTCCTACTGTGTTGACATGAAGCACATCAGATGGTGTATCATCCCTCAGGTTCTTCCTTTTAATTTATCACATTATGTTTGATTTTAACTTGGTGGGATCTGCTCATTATTGTTATATCATTCTTTTCTTGGCGTGGCATGAGCAGAGAATAGAGTTGGTTTACTTCATTGTGGCTCTGACAGAGATTCTGAGTACAAAACTGCATCCGACTGTCATAAGCTTGAGTCCTTTTGCCATCTTCAGTGCATATAATTGGCAATGGCAACAAATCCAATCAACATTTTGATGGTTGTTCCATAAGTACTTAAGATTACAAGAAAGTACAGAATGTAAGCACTAAGCCAAAAGCCATTAAGCTAAAATCTCATAATGCGGATACGTGGTTGTATGTTAACAAGTCAAAAAAGTTTCAAAAGGAAATATACCAAATCAATGGCCTAAATATGTTGTTATAAGTTCATTTTATTCCAACAATCCAGAACAATCTTATTTCAGGTGTCTTTAAATCAATGGTCTTGAGACATGTAGAAATCCTCTCTCGTTCTTGGCCAATGATCTAGTAATAGCAAGTAGAAAATTAACTGTTGCACTCATCAATAACATCCAACCATCAAAAAAAAAAAACACACAAATTGATTTGCTAAAACAAGCTTGATGCATATCTATCAACCATAGTTATGTCAAACTTTTGCTAACAAGTATTTTGGATTCTTATGTTTCTTTGTTTATAATGCATAGGATTGTTAGGCTCATTGCATTTGTGATATTCATGGAGACAACATTCACACTTATGTACCAGACCGGAGCTTTGTGTTGCTTAACACAAGTAATGCGAATGATGGAAAAGGATTCACTATATGCTAAGGAAAATTTTCTCTTTTCACAATAATCTAAACACTGAAAAATATAAAAATAGAAATGGAGTAGGAATAATTGTAGATAAGAATTTTTAGGAATATATTGTTAAGGTAACTAGGAAAGAAGATCAGATTATATCACTAAAACTTATAATTGAGAATAATATAATTAACATAATTAGTGCTTATGCACCAAAAGTAGGATTAGACCAATAAACTAAGATATAATTTTAGGAAGACATATATGAAATAATGCGAGAAATACCACAAGAAGAAAAGATATATTTGGAAGGAGATTTTAATGGACATGTAGGTAAACAGAGGGATGGATATGAAATGGTACATGAAGGATATGGATTTGGAGATAGGAATAAAGCTGGCGTAAGCTTATTAGATTTTGTAGTGGCATATGATCTAACAATAGTAAGCACTTGTTTCAAAAAGAGAGATGAACATTTAAAAGTGGATCTAATAAAAGTCAAATAGATTTTTTCTTAACTAGAAAGATAGATAAAATAACATGCAAAACCCGTAAAGTTATTTTATGAGAAAGTTTAACTTCACAACATACGATAATGGTAGAAAACATATGAATAAAAATAAAATTTAGAGTAAAACGTAAACTATTAATTCAAAAATTAAATGGTGAAATTTGAAAGAAAAAAATTAGAATTATTTAAAGAAAAGTTAGTAAGAGTAATGACTATGAATATAGATAGTGATCCTAACTTAATGTGAAAAAAAGCAACTAAATGCATAAAAAACATAGCAAAAGAAGTTTTAGGAGAATTAAAAGGAGTAGGACTAGTAGGAAAGAAAACTTGTGGTGGAACGAGAAGTTTAAGTTGCCATCAAGCTTAAAAGGATAAACTATAAAATTTGGCAAGAGGCTATGGATGAAGAAAGTCTTAAAAAGTATAGGGATGCAAAAAAAAAAGCTAAAAAAGCGGTAAATAATGCAAAACTTAAAGCCTATGATGATTATATAATAGACTAGATACAAAAGAATGTGAAAAGACTATATATAAATTAGCAAAACTAAGAGAAAATAAAACAAAAGATCTTGACTATATTAAATGTATTAAGGATGAAGATGAAAGAGTCTTAGTAAAAAAAGAAGAGATAAAAAAATAATGAAAAAGTTATTTTAAAAATTTATTAAATAAAAATAATTTGATAAATTTAAGGGTAGAAGTATACGATAACCTAGGAGTAACAAATGAGTATAAATTTTTTCATAGATTTAGCATGCTTGAGGTTAAAAAGGCTTTGAGTAAAATGAAAAATGTAAAGGCATTAGGACTAAATGCGATCCCTATTGAGATTTGGAAAGGCTTAGGAGAAATTGGAGTTATATGATTAATCAATTTATTTAACAGGATTATAGCAACTAAAGAATGCTAGATGATTGAAGAAAAAGCATATTAATACTCGTATACAAAATTAAACAAGATATTCAAAACCATGCAAATTATAGAGGATTAAGCTAATGAGTCATACAATGAAATTATGGGAGAGAGTAATAGAAATCGATTAAGAGCTAAAACTTTGGTGTCAAATAATCAATTTGGATTTATGCCGAAAGATCGACCATAGAAGCTATTTATTTATTAAGAAGATTGATGGAGAGATATAGATAAAAGAAAAAAAGACCTTTATATGGTCTTTATTGATGTAGAGAAAGCATATGATAGAGTATCTAGAGAAATAATATGATGGGTTTTAGAGAAAAAAAGGAGTTACCAAAAGTACATAGAATTATCAAAGAAATGTATCATAGAGCAATAACTATTGTTAAAATAACAATAGGAGAAACTAGTGAGTTTTCAATTACTATAGGTTTACATCAAGGATCTGCCTTAAGTCCATATTTTTTTGTATTAGTTATGGATTAATTAACCAAACATATTTAAAATGATATCCCATGGTATATGTTATTTGCAGATAATATAGTGTTGATTGATGAAACTAAATCTGGTAAATGCTAAGCTAGAGATTTGAAGAGGGGCTTTAGAATCTAAAGGTTTTAAGATTAGTAGAACTAAAACTAAATACATAAAATATAGTTTTAGTAGGAGTAGAAATACAAATGAAGAAATAGTGAAGATTGCAAGCCAAGAGATATCAAGTAATGAAAAATTTAGGTATTTGAGATCAATTATCCAGCAAGAAGGTAAAATAGGTGAAGATGTAAATTATAGAGTCAAAGCAGGATGGATTAAGTGGAGGAGTGCTTCAGGAGCATTGTATGATCAACGCCCATTAAAATTGAAAGAAAATTCTATAAAACTGCTATTAGACCAGCTATGCCATATGGAACAGAGTATTGGACAATATTGAAACATGCGAATAAATTAAGTGTAACAAAAATGCGTATGATAAGATGGATATATGGTAAATTTTAAAAGATAGAATTAGATATAAACATATAAGAAAAATGATAGGAGTCGCCCCAATTGAAGATAAAATGAGAGAAAATCGATTATGGTGGTTTGGACATATACAACGTAAACCTTTAAAAAGAGTGATCTTTTAACAATTCATGGTAAGAATAGAGGTAGAGATAGACCTAAACTAACATGAGCAAAAATAATTAAAAAAGATGTAACTATTTGTAATTTAAATGTCGACTTAGTCCTGAATAGAGCAGAGTAAAGGAAGTAGATTCATGTAGCCGACCCCATGTAGTTGGGAAAAGGCTTAGATGAGTTGAGTTGAGTTGAGACAATAATCTAAACACTATCAAGTCCATATCCTTACAACAACCTAGTTGCAGTTGTAGTTTCTTTTTTTTTTTTTTTTTCTGACAACAGTTTGGGCATTTTGTTTTCAGGTCCAATGCAGTTGGTTATGTAGACAGGCAAGTTGGGGTATGAATTATCTCTATACACATCCTGTTTGGATACAATCAATTTTATGTCATATTTAAGTTGGTCTCTTAGGTCAATTGAAGTACCACCCAGAAAGCTTATTCTCTGTTTGATCTTTTCTTGGATAACTGTCAAGGACTGTACAAATAGTTCACAGAATATAGGGCCGCTGAGAAAAGATGCTCCTTGTTGGTGTCTTGCTCCCTCTGAACCAGAAGGATTGCAGAGGCTTGCTTAAATTCTCATCTCAAATAAACAAATTCAATTGGAACTTTTGTGTATACCAGCTGTATCTTACCAGGACCCGGTGAGCTGCAACTGTTGCTTATCATTGTTTTCAGTTCAATATCAGCCATCCTTTCAGGAGTCATTGGGGTCCATTATGGGCATGTTCGGATCCATTTTAAGGTTCTCCTTTGTCTGTTTCAGCATATTAATTTATGTCTAAATGGCATATACGGATTTGAATAACTTTTGCAATGATAATGGATTGCTAATATAATCAGTCGTAAAGAATGTGAGTAAGCGAATCATATACTTAGGTTATTTTATAAAAGTTCCTTTCATGACACTGGTGACAACTATTAGTTGACTTGGTCTTCTTATTTGTGGAATAATCCTATATTTTACAAATGGTACTCCTTTTCATACTAATGGTTGATAAATGTCTCACCTTTTGTGCATCGCTATTAGTTGACTTGGTCATCCTTGTAATTGGACACAGTCATTCTTGTCAATGGCAAACTTTATAGCTTTAATTGGATACATACTTTTCTCAATATTTTATATACCAGTAAATTGTTACCTGTGGTCTGGTATTAAGTATTGAAATGAAATGTCAAGATTTATCTGTTTCAGTGTCATTACCATGTTATTGTCCCTTTCATGAAATTTTAGGCATGAGAAAATTTCAAAAAATAATTTTGAATTGTTTTATCATATGCTTAAGTGCAGATTGTTTATGCAGTTTAAGGATGCCTTTTCTGTTCCTTCAGTGGATAGGGATAAATCCAATGCTAGTCTTTGTAACAGAATCACAAGGCATCTTTCCGACATTTATAAATAGCTAGTATCATCAAACTCTAAAATAATTCTCTTCTACGTACAGTCTTGTGTTTTGATTCCCAAGAGTACATATTATATATGGCACGTCCATAGGCCTGATTGCATATGATTCAATCTGCAGATTCATTGGATTCACAAGCATGTATTTGTTAATGCTTGGTAACCAGAAAGGTTAGGGACTCTTCTTTATGTGACATTTGCTGAAACTGTCTTTTGGTGAGTCATAGCAGGCATCTTGCACAGACACGGAATTTACTAGAAGCTGTGAAAAGTGTTACTTTTCTGAAGTAGAAATTGTAATTTTAAATCATTTAGATAACTCTGTCACAAGTTTTTTGGGAAAAAAACTTATTGCGTTGTTTTATAGTTTCAATATCGGAGTCTTCATATGGATAAAAATGGGAAAAAACCATGAACTCAAGATTGGCTTGCTAGTTTGAGTTCATGAAACAGTGTTTAAACATTTTCCACTCCAATGATTCATCCGTATTCTTTTTTGAGGGATCCAATGATTCATATGTCACATGGTTGGTTAATCAGGTTCATCTGAGATATGTTTAGTTATTTTTTGGATTCTTCCAAAATTAAGTGAACTTATGCTTAAGTTTCTTTTTTGTTGTTAAGTGAACATTTTATTGAATTGTGAACAGTGTACAGGTTTTATATTTAAAAATAAAAAAGGATAAAAGCTAACCAAATTGTTAAGAAATAAAAGAGTACTTGTTATAAAAAAACAAGAGAGTAAATAATAAAGGTGTTTATGTCCATCACACAGATGGAACTGCAGATCTTACAAAGCCAAAAAAATCTTAGTTCCTATGACTGAGGATATCCATCATTTGCATATTTAGTGATTTGCTGTTGAAACATTACATTAAATACTTTGACTAGAATCAATTCACCTTTAACTCATAAGCCTTGCAGCAGATATATCGATCTATATTAAGTCATAAATGTATCGGCGAAATTGCATCTCTCTCTCTCTCAAAAGAAAAAACACCTGGAGATTTCTTTCTTTCTTTTTATTCAATCATTATGTTGGGATGCATGTATCTGTGGTCAAAATCTATTGAGATATGATCTTTTAGAGATCAAGCAAAGTTTCCCTATTCAACACGAGACGTTTGATGAAAGAATCAACAACAACTAAAAGTAAATATCTAAATATTGTTTTCTATTCTAAAATTTTAAAACAAAAAATAACTATCTTTAGAGTTCATGAACATATAAATTATGGGTCTTCATATTGATGGATGTACTGTTGGGCCTGGTGTGGTGCTATCAAGGCCCATATTGGGCTAACTTGTATTGGACTAAGTGGTGAGACATGGAGATCTGTGAGCCATATCACATGGAAGCAGAGAAGAGTACAGTTCTCAGTCAGCATAGCTAAGAGTGCAGAACCCCTGGAGTTAGTACACACAGATGTCTAGGAACTAGCCCTAGTTTCGGCAAGGAATAGGGCCAGATACTTCTTGACCCTGATAGATGATTTCTTAAGGAAGTTATGGGTCTACTTTATGAAGGAGAAATCAGAGGTCTTTACTAAGTTCAGAATCTAGAAAGCTAAGGTAGAGGAGTAGGGTAGGAGTGTGAAGTGTTTGAGGTCAAACAATAGCGGAGAATACATCAGTAGGGAGTTTCAAATTTTTTGTGAGTGGGACATCAAAAGGCACTTCTCAGTGATGAAAACTCCTCAACAGAATGGGATGGCTGAGAGGATGATCAAAACATTATTAGAAAAAGCAAGATGCTTGAGGCTGTAGGCAGGGCTTCCAAAGGTGTTCTGAGTTGATGCAGTAGATGCAGCTAGCTACTTGGTCAATCGGTCACCACACATCAAGTTGGATGGAGGCATTCCAAAGGAGATATGGTCTAAAGGGAAGAAAAGCCTGAACCATCTGAGGGTGTTTGGATGCACGGCTTATGTGCATGTTGGTGCTGGGGAGCAATAAGTTGGACGCCAGATCAAAGAAGATGGTGTTTCTGAGCTATCCCGTGTGAAATCAAGGGGTATCGGCTATGGGATCCCTTGGAGAAGAAGGTTGTCATCAACAGGGATGTGACTTTCAATAAGAGCTCGATCCTCCAGAGGAAAGATGGTACAAATACACAGCAGGGGCGAGATGGAACACAACAACATTAGTCAGATGACCTCCTACACAGTCGTGTCATTTGCTAGTGAACCAGAGGATTTGAGATTCAGGTGGAGAGGACTTACACTCGCACAGGCTCAGGAGGAATGTGCGACCACTAGTTCGATACGGCTTCGAGAATTCAATGTCATATGTTCTGGTAATAGCGAATGAAGACTCTTACACCTATGAGAAGGCTGTGGAGAACCAGAACAGCTAGGATAGAAATAAGTGGTTTAGGCTATGGCAGAAGAGATGAAGTCTCTCCACAGGAATGGCTCATGGCAATTGGTTCAGTTGCTATAAGAAAAGAAATCCATTGGTTGCAAATATGTTTATCAGTGCAAAAAAGGGCCTTCAGAAGGAAGGCATCGACTATAGAGAGCTGATGAAGAAGGTGGGATGGAGCTGATGAAGGTACATACCAAAAGAATCCAACAGATGCACTGACCAAGGTTCTTTCATGGGACAGCTTTCGTAGGCATGCAGCTGATGGATATGGCGGACGTGCTGAGGCCTTAAAGCACCAAGGTGGAGATTGTTGGGCCTGGTGTGGTGCTATCAAGGCTCAGGTTGGGCTAACTTATATTGGGCTGGGTGTGGGTCCAAGAATTGAGATTAAATTAAGTCACGGTGTACACGGGCTTGGAAATTAGTTTGATCTCATTAGGTTAGGGCTGTGCATGGTTCGAATCCGTGACTAAAGGGTTCGAGGATAAGCACGTTACCGTTGCGCCAATCTGATTGTTGACAACAAAGGGTGAAAGCCTAGGATATTTCTCCAACGAGGAATCCTACTACTATTGTTCAACCACTAAACCCCAACATGTAGCTCATGCTCATCCAAGCTATTGTTCATATCATGGCCATATTAAGAATTTTATGTTAACTACTCTCGTAGAAGATTAAGCTTAAGAAAAATTGTTTTTTGTTTGGCTTTGGCCCTTTGGGCATCTAGAACTAAGTTGGGAGACACAGGGAGGGAGTCTTTAGAAAAATGGGGGCTCCTGTTGTAATCTATTGTGAGGGTTTTTCATGCGCCTTTTGCTCTATTCTCTGTTTCATTATCTTAATGAAAACATACGTTTGGCAGTCTGGTCCTAAACTTTTCCTCGAGAAAAGGATTCCTTTTTGTTAATTGAAAAGAAATGGAATTTTAACCAACCCTTTTGTACTTGTATTGAAAGAAAAAAGTCATGCTAGGTGTAGTTTTTTCTTTTATCATGATTGTTATACTAAATACTCCACAGTAGAAGACCTTACAGGGTTGCTTTATGGTTATAATGTAGCCTTCTTAGATCATAAGCAGCAATTGCATTTTATGTATTTCCAAACCCCACTAACTTTTGTTTGGAGAACAAATCCCATTAGCAAATAGACTTTTGTGAAACATTATTTCATTCTGATCCTTCAAAGCTTTCCCTACACAAGTTATGGATGATGCTCCACTTCTCTAGATGACAAGCTAGCAATTATCAAAATTCTAAGTCAACAAAATAGTGTAAATAAGTTTGAAGATGGCAAATTTTTCTCACAAGTGAAGTTGTCAATACCAAATACCATGCAAAGCCGAACAAAGAAGCATATACTTGATATCTCATATTTGGTAAAGCAGATGATTGATATCTCATATTTGGTGAGGCAGATTGTGCCCTATTACAATGTTCCAAGCTCTTTTCTGCCTAATTTTCTTCTATAAACATTATTACATGCTAGCATTCTGGTGAAGACTCAACCTTGAATGGCAGTAGAGGATTCCAAAAACTCGTCATCTAGCACTTTGGTTGGAAGAGATCAAAAATCACAAAGGAGGAAGACAAATTGGCAGGTAAATCTAAGAAAATATAAAAAAGAAGCTTTAACAACTATCTCACAAAACATTCAAACTTATCATCTAGCACCTTTATATTCTCATTGCAGATGTGATTTCATCAAATATCTGAGCTTCCAATTAAACCATGGCCCATTAACTGTTAACAGGACACTGACTGATGGGTTGCTTAATAAATGGTAGAAAGAGTTTTGAGTTATTCTATCATGTGCTAGTTTCTGGATAAGTGCTAAAACAACAGTTGTCTGGTTGGACTAATTTATTGTTGGCTATTCAAGATTGGAATTTTCTTTAGTAGAAGACTGCCTTGACTGGTTGTGCTGGTGGTTCTATAATGTTTGACTGTACCTATCTTGTCCTGATTTTTTTGCTCTGAAAAAAAAAAAAAAAATCTCCACGTTTCAGCTCTGAAAAAATCCACCTTATCTGATTCAGTCTAAATTAGACACATAATATCAGGTTTTCTCCCATTTTGCATCAATAAAATGAGTATTTGATTTCCACTGCTTTGATTTTTTCCCCCCTGTAATAAAAAACTTCAGCTGAATTTCAATGGACTCATTCAGTGAAAACATGCTGTAAATGAGTCCTATCATAGCAACATTGTTATTGTTCTAGCAGCGTTGCAGTTCTCATTATTTTTTCCTTGCAAGATGAATTGATAAAGGAGCAAGATTGAAGAAGGCCTTTAGCAGTAGCATAAGTACTTATTTTCCATTTTTTAAATTTTTTCTAACTATTTTTATTTTTAGTCCATAAGATCATGTGATCCAATAACTAGTTTAATTAAAGTGTATATGACCGGCATATGTAATTAAAACAAAAAAAGAAGCTTTTATTATGAAATATGACTATGAGGCATATCCGAGGGGTTGCTGAATGTCTTGCATTTATGGTAGGAAAGACTGGATGGTGACCGCTAGGAAAGATGAAATTAGGTTCGTCATCGAAGAAAATAAAAAAGAATAATTGCAATCCAATCAAAGCTTTCACTTTATGAGGAGGCAAAAATCTCACTAAGGATAGGATTTTTTTTTTGGAAGAAAATTTGATTTTTAAAAATAATTGGAAGTTTAACATTTTTCTTCTCTTTTTCTTTCTTTGTTTGCCCTGTTTGGGAATGAAATTCTTCGAGAAAAAAAAAAAAAAACTTCATCGAAAAGTAAGAGCAGTGTGTAATATCAAAATTAATTTATTTTAAAAAATTATTTAAATAATTCTAAAAATGAAGGAGTACCATAATAAGCTTTGCTTAGGTATGCACGTTACAAATGAGCCTATCAATCGGCAATCAATCAGCAACAAGCATTTATTATAATTAATAGAGAACATTCGCGGTGGATGTTCTATTAACCATAGGGGTTGGCACTATTATAGAATCATTGTTGATTGGATAAAGAAGACTATTATTTATTTATGTCAACCATGTAGCTGCTTCCAGCTTTAGCCAACTTAAATACAACTGAAAGAGTCATCCAGGGAGGAACAAAAGTCTACTTTGGAAAATGAATGATTGCTGCTCTCTATCAAACCTTTATAAAGTTATTGAGAGATTCATTGCTCGACCAATGCTTATTTCACAATAATCGAATATCAATAGAGATGGTTATAATAATCCCAAAAAAAAAAAAAAAGAAATCTCACTCCTATAAACTCAAAATTAATACACTTAACCAACTCACATGCAACTCTCACAAATTTCACATATAATTACTTTTACTCAAAACTACTCACCTATCAAAAGATTGAATTCAATTAAAAATAGAAATTAGGTTTGATTGGATTGAATATATGTTATGTGATTTTGTCAATATAAACTTTGCCTATTTATTTAATATGTCAAAAATTTAAATTCAAATCTAACAATTTTATTAAATAGGTAATCTGATTTGATTTACAACAAGTTAAATGGGCATTGCCACCTCTAGATCAAACGTGCTTTTTATGGAACGAGAGATTATTCTCTAAGCAAATTACAGCAATATATATATACATATAGTAAAGAGTTCAAACCAAATTTCAAAATATATATATATAAAAATATTTTAATATTAAAAAACATGTAGCATATGTGCTACATGTGCCATTAGTCCATTCAAATGAGCAATTTATAATAGTTCCACCTCTATAAGGAAGACTGAAACTTGACTTGGTAAAGCTCTCATGAAAGTTTATTGAGCAAATGCCAGGGACAGATAACCACTCGAATCAGGAATATTTACATGGTTATTGCTACGATTCTAAGTACTTATTTTTTATTTTTGATAATTTTTTTGTTTATTTATTTTTAGTGCATCAAATTAAATGATTGAATAACTGGTTTAATTAGCAGTATGCATGGTTGGTACATGCAATTAAAACAAAGAATGAAGATTTTGTTACGAAATATGACTACGAGTGCGGGCGTCGCTTAATGTGCATCTATATGGAAAAGATTAGATGAGGTCTTATAGGAAAGACAGAAGCTAGATTCTCTATTACTATCGAAGAAGATAAAAAAGAGTAATTAAAGTCTATTAAGAAGTCAAAGACCTCACTCTAGGGATAGGTTTTTTCTCCAAGGATTTTTATTTTAAAAATAATTGAAAGGGTTATGATTTTTTTTTTTTTTCCTCTTGCCCTATTTTGGGATCGAATCCATTCCAAAAAAAAAAAAAACTCATCAAAAGTGGGAATAGCATGTAAAACTATCAGGCATTCATTGAAAAAATAATTAAAAAATCAACTAATCAGACAGCCTATTTACCTATTAAAATATTAAAAATGATTTTATTTTGAAAAAATGATGGAAGAGTATCTAATTAAGCCCTTATTTAGCTATGTAGATTAAGAATGAGCTCATCAATCCGCAATCAATCAGCAACCATAGCCTTATACAAGCATGTATTGCGCAAGCTCTAGGGTGACACAGGTCCTTATCAATATCTAGCAATGTTTTGAAAACCGGATCGGATCGATCGATCCAATCGGTCCAATCGAAAGATCATTAGTTCGGTTGATTTTATTATTGAAGTTTACTTTTATATGATCCGGTAAAAATAAAAAAATCCGTTGAACCGATCAAGTTTCAATCGATCCAACCTGATTTTTAAATTTTTTTATTTTTTTATTTAAATTATATTTTTATTTTTTTATTTTATATTATTAAATTAAAATTTAATTATAATATTATTCGATCGATCAAATTGATGTATTCGATCGAACCAATTAATTTATGATCCAAATGTTAAGCTGATTCGTTGTCCGTCTAGTTTTCAAAACATTGATACCTAGTAGAGAACTCTGGTATTGGTAGGGCCATCCACTTACCTCCGATCGATATTCGATTAATTGTAGGGGTTGGCACTTGGCACTAGTCTAGAATCATTGTTCACTGGATAAAGAAATCTATTATTTATTTATGTCAACAATGTAGCTGCTTCCAGCTTCAGCCAACTTAAATGCAACCGAAAGAGTCATCTCGGGAGGAACAGAAGTCTACTTTGGAAATGAATGGTTGCTGTTCTCTACCAAACCTTTATAAAATTATAGAGAGATTCATTGTTCGACCAATGCTTATTTCGCAATAACCTCATATCATTCAATAGAGATGATTACATCATCACACAAAAAAAAAAAAAGTCTCATTCTCACAAACTGATCGAAATCAATACATTAACCAACTGCCAAACAACTCGCACAAATGTCATATATAATTACTTTTATCAAAACTACTCACCTACCAAAAGATCGAATTAAATTAAAGATAGAATTAAGTTGGATTGGATGGAATACATGTTATGTAAAAATTTCGTCAACCTAAACTCTATTTATTTATTTAATAAATTAAAATTTTAAATTTAAATCTAGTCATTTTATTAAATAAATAATTTATTTTAATCTAATCAAGTTAAATGAACATTGCCATCTCTAGATCAAACATACTTTTTATGGAATGAGAAATTATTCTCCAAGCAAATTGCTACAAGAAAAATATATATCAAAAAAACACATCCCAATCTAATAATGAGTTCAAATTAACCAAATCTCGGCAAGAAAAAATTATATATATATATATATTTCAATATGAAAAAAAACAAGCTATATCTCAATAAGAAAACACTGTAGAAAAAACTCCAACCCAATAAATTCTAGTTAAATTCCAGCGAAGATCCTAAACTTATGGAAAGAGGAAACGTGGCCATAAGCAGTTATTCTTCCTCAATATAAAGATGATTAATTGTTCCCATCTCCTAGAATGGCCCAGCTCAAATTTTCATGTGCTTTCTAAAATTTGAAAATACATACTCTCATCTAAGAAATTTTAGTTACTGGTATTTACATAGAACTGCAATGCAATGACTCCAGCTATGCCAGAGGCGTGGCATCATAACCAGGCCACAATGCATTACCCAGATCCTCCTTGATGTGCCTGAAGAGATACTATTGCATTCAATTACAAAACGTAACCTGTTCCATGCCGTACTTTGGTACGTATTCTGACTCCTCTGGCAAGAAGAGAGCAGCAAGAGCGCTATATAATCATCAAACCTATTCTATATTATTTGGACTTATTTTATCCTCACTCTTCAACTACATTTTGTGTGGGTTACCTCTCTGGACTAACTGCAGAATTTTTCAGATCTCTCTTTACATCATGGGCTCTACATCTTTGTAATATCTCCAACACCACTGCAAACTACAAAAGTGAGATCCACTGCAATGGCAAATTTAAAGATATCTGAATTCAAACTTTCAGTATCTAACCTGTTGAAAATCTAATGTATTTTAATATTCAAAAACCTTTTTGACTTGATAAGTTTGTTTATTTGATACGTCGTTATCAACTGGTAGGGGTAAGCCTTTTTGATTCGTTGACTAGTCTTTTGACTTATACGTATTTACGTATGTAATAAGTCTTTCATTGACCAATCATTAGACTAATTCAACCCGTTGAATTGAATTGATTCATCGCTCTCAACCGGTGCATGCTTTCTTATAAATATTTAAAGCAATGCCGGTGTTTAATTCATCCCATTCAAATTTGCTTTTCATCCTTATCCAGAAATCTATTCCTTCATCTTTATACAGTCGAGAGATCCATTCCTTTGCTTTCGTACTTATCCTAAAAGAAGGAACTCATTCGGTTATCTATCCTCTTCTGACATTGATGTGTGCATGCCAGTTAGAAGATTTGCTGCTGTTGTATCCTAGAGGATAGTCGTGCTCTGATCTTCTGCACTAAGATATTATCTTCGAAAGACGCGAATCTACTCTTAAGAACATCTCAAATAGATTCAAATAGATAATATCATTTCAGATACTCTCTTTTCCTCATCCTTATCTAACATAACCTCTGTCTTGTAATCCCAGCAGGAAAAAAGACGATCAGAATGCTTGCTGTGGGTTAGTTATTAGTTCCACCCCACCACCCAAAGAACGGACAATGTAGCAGTCACATGCCTGCACTCGCATCCCATGTCCAAACCTCTGAACAGCTGCCTCTGCAAGTCTTATGACACAATTATTGGATGTCTTGGTACACACCAAATATTCAATTTTATGCGATGGCTCTCTTCTCCTCCTTCCAAGTTTTTCTTTGCAGCATATAGACAAGAGATTCCAGAAAGAAGGAAACAAGAGAATTATCTAGGAAATTAACTAAATTTTCATGAACTTCATGCCTAGTTAACCACATGCATGGTTCCATCCAAGTCGATCTAAGCTTGTAGCTAACATAGCTAAAAACAAAAGAAACATATCAACAGTAGATGGATTATGTCCATGTGCAATGCAGTCAATCACTTGAAAATAGAGAAGCCTTTTCCTGCCTCATGGAGTAGATTCCATTCCCAAAGCTTGTCTGAAATGGTTGCCAGTGAATTGTGCAGTCCGTTGAGGGGAAGCAGCTGTGGCAGCGATGGCATTGTTAACTGATCGGTTTGGTTAAGGTAGCCTTGGTGGTAGCCTGCCATTTTGTTGAACTCTTCGGCTGTGGTGGTGGCCATGGAAGAAGGAGCTGAAGGGAGCAGAACTGTGCGTGTTGGTAGCAACGTGTTTGATGGATTCAGTGAAGTCCCATCTTCTTCAAGTGAAGCTTTCATGTTCCATACTGGATTTGCTGGGCTATAAACTGGCATGTCATCTGTGGTGCTGCAAACTCCCACTTCATGGATCTTCTCTACCTCTGATAAGGAGGAATATCCAGCCAGCGTCGCGAAGAAAGATGATGATGGTTGGTGAACTTTCTTGTGTTTTTTATCAGGTCTGGTAGATTTGGAGGAGGATCGCTTGTGCATGCTAGAGAGATGGTCTTCAACCCCACCTCTCTTGTAGACTCGGCAAAGGGACATCTCACCCTGAAAGAAACACTGGCTCTTGCCCAACTCAACTCTCGAATTGAAACAGAAGTAGTAAACCACTCTAAAAGGAAGGAAAGAAGCGGTAAAGAAGAAGAGCAATTCTATAAGGAGTGTTTTGGATGCCTAAGAGAATTTTCATTATACAAGGCAAAATATCCAAAGGAATTAAGGAGCTATGCTTCTGCAATATGAGCCAATAGTCTGTAGACAATAACAGGAAGCATCAGTAATAGGGCCAACTCTTGTCAGCTAAGTTTGCAGGCAACTCTCACCAAGTGCCTGGCCTTTGGGGGAGGTCCAAACTTCAGATCTCAGTTATTGCTTTTTTTTTTTTAAAAAAAAAATCTTGGTAACAAGACTAGAAGTGTGATTGGCACATATGCATTGCAAATGAAATTTCAAATTACTGGCGGTTCTAAACTTTTTTCAATTGTAATATTAGAAGACAAAAGGAGAGATGGATGACTAAGGTTTGCAGCTCAATCACCAAAAGGAAGTCTGTATTCAGTTTTTTTTTTTTTACCATTTGCTATTTTTTCCCTACTGCTTGAGACTAGAAGAAATCAAAACCCATGACTGCTCTTCTTTGTCTGAGAACTAGACCCAATAATGTGTGTACAAGAATTTCTGGAAGTTACCTTGTGATACGGATCGGTTTCACTCTGTGGCAAACGGTATTCATTCATGATCCACCTCGTTCGAATCCCCTTAGGTGCCTTCCCGGAGTAGAAGACAAGAGTCTTCTTCAGTCCGATGGGCCTCGAGTTCTCCGACCGGATCATCCGATCAGCCCCAGTGGCCTTCCAGTAGCCCGAGGTTGTCACCCGGTTTGGCCTGTCGCCATTCCTATACTTTCTGTCTCTAGGAACATAAAAGAACCATTCCTTCCCTCCGATTGCTGCCAGTGCTGAAATTAAGAGAAGAACACATGCAAATCAGTAGACTAAGTTTGCATCGAAGAGAAGCCCTATTCTCATGACCACCTCTACATGACATCTATAGTTCTAAATCTTCAAAGAGATGGAGAATTCTTCTAGTAAAAGTTGGTCGTCAAACCAGGAAGCTCCCATGGATCATAGCGGTAGAGGTCAAGGAAAGTGATGAGCTCAACGCTGAAGCGCTTTCCCTCAACCTTTCGGCGGAGGTAGAATTCGATGAGCTCCTCGTCAGTGGGGTGGAAGCGAAAGCCAGGCATCAGTAGCTCGTGCTCGTCCTTCTGATCGTCTTCTGATCCGCTCATCGCCCCTGGGATTGCCATGAAATGAAGCACTCTAGAATCATCAGAGTCTTTATCCTTCACCTTGCAAGTGGTGTCTACCTAATGGGCTGGTGCAAGTGGTGGAGAACTAGAAGATAATGTGGACGATGAGTTACTAGCTAGCTATTAATTGTGATCGTTACTAGACTACTAGTAGTAACACTGTTATTGTTCTATATTTTTCTCTCCCTATTCTGAAAAGAAGGGAGAAGAAGAGGAGGGTTTGTTGAAAGATCTCATTACTGTAGTGGTGAGGGCCTACGTGAAGAGAGAGAGAGAGAGAGAGGTGATTGGATCCCTGGCCTTCTCGTCTGTGACCTTGCACTCCTAAGCTCTTGGTATTTCTACGAGCATGTATTTTTTGTTTTTCCTTTCTTCTCCTTTGACTGCTTGTACTCTTTTGTACTCATTTGCAAACCTGCAACTCTTCTATTATTTTTCCATTCCTTACAAGCTTCCATTCTCCATGTATGTGTCCACAAATCATAGTTGCATAGCTACATCTACATCCATTCTCCATCTACTTGAGTGGCTAATTAGCCTCCCTTGTATCCTTGAAGAAAAAGTAAATCTACATGAAAAAATAAATCCATAGGTGTAGCCCATTAATTCAGGCATTAATTTGAACATTTAACCTTAACCAACCGCATCGAACTATCTACATACAGACATACACATTAATGCGTGTTGGCATCGAATTGAAAGACATGCATGCATGCAGGATCCCTTAACTATATATGGAAGCATACACATGAGCGTAAATCCATTGCAAGATGCTTGTCAAAGGATACTTTTCTTTTTCCCCCCCTTTTTACTGAAGGTCAAAGGAATTTTTCCTCCACAGCTCTTAAAGATTTGAGGCCTATCTAGAATTGGTTTAAACTGATCATGCTCAAAGTTTTCTTTTATTAAGCATCATCTACAGAGTCACAAAATAGAATGAAAAAAAAAAAAAAAAATTGAATGCAGGAAAATGCCATCAAAGTTTAAAGAAAAAAGAAATATGATTAAAAAAAACAAATGTAATAGAAACAAAATAACATCAGTTATTTCCTAAAGGAAGAAACAAATGACATCATTTACTCCATAATGTACAAAAACTCCTTTTTTACCTCTGAAAGACACAAGAATAATTTTAAGATCCACAGACTACAAAATGGAACCAAAATGTCATTAGGTCAATTAATAACATGAATACTTAATGTTAATTTTGCTAATTTGGAGAATACTATGGTTACTATCGTAAATGCATTCTCAAGACTCTGGCAAAACTCCTGTAGTGACAAATTAAAGCGAATGCCATGTGCATGTGGGGCTGGGGAAAAAATTATACTGTTAGGTGTGGTGAAAGTTATGGTGTCAGGTAAAAACTATGACCACTTTTTCTGTTGATGAAAACTAAGAGCTAGAACTAGCTAGTAATTTATATATGTTGATTCCTTCTCCTCTCCTCTTCCACCGCTCATGCATCCATCAAACCTTATCCCTTCATGGCAATCTTATTGGCTTTCTCTTGGGGAAGAATACTAGGCCTCGTCTAATTATTAGAATGCTAGCCTGGCATATGGGTCCTATGAGGAATCACGAGAGTATATTCATCAGAAACAAGTGAGGATCCACAAACATCCCTCAAAAAGCTCACCATTGTGAACACATATTCCTAAGTGTGCAAAATGTTGACTTCTTGAAAATAAGATGAAAAAAAAAAATCTGAGGTGGCATCTTGCAGCTTGTGTCCTTCAAGAAAAAGAGAAAGGATCTTGTTACAATTAGGAGCTAGTATATTTATCAAAGTCAAAGGTTGTAACGACTCGAGCCTGGGCCCACAGCATTCACAAGCCCATTTAATTACAAGAAAGCAAGATGGACAAGGTCCATACCAATTTGGACTATCATAGTCCAAAAGGGATCCAATTAGTACTTGTCCATCTTTCTTAACATTTCTCAATATGAAACTATTGGGAGGGATATCACAATCTATCCCCTTTACAAAGGGAACGTCCTCGCTGTGGCCCCCACCTTCCGTGGCTCCCATAGGTTAAGAGATGGCTCCCATCGATATAGCACTTTGCCCTGTGTGGCACTTAGCTCCTGTATTTTCGGCTGGTGCGTGGCTTTGATACCATATTGTAACGATCCGGGTCTTGGGCCCACAGCATCCACGAGCCCGTTTTGTTATAAGAAAGCAAGACTGGCTTTGATACCATATTGTAACGATCCGGGTCCTGGGCCCACAGCATCCACGAGCCCGTTTTGTTACAAGAAAGCAAGACTGGCTTTGATACCATATTGTAACGATTCGGATCCTGGGCCCACAACATCTACGAGCCCATTTTGTTACAAGAAAGCAAGATGGACAAGGTCCATACCAACTTGGGCCATCGCAGCTCAAAAGGGATCCAATTAATACTTGTCCATCTTTCTTAACTGATTATAAACATACAACCAACTTCCAATTTTTCGATATGGGACTATTGGGAGGGGGTATCACAAGGGTTGCTTGAAGTGAGAGAAATCCTTTGTTCCTAGAAGCAAAGTTAACACTCCTCCTCTATTAATTTTTTGTTCATAAAATTAAGGGCAAATAAGGTTTCTAAGAATAATTTAGTGCCCTTGACCGTCAGAATTTTAGGTGCCGATTGATTTATCTGAGAACATCCATGGGAATTAATGTAGCCCCTCCAAGGAAACAAAGATCAAATCAAGTAGTGTGGATGTTTGAAGTATCAATAATAATGTACTACCTACCCCCATGCCCACAGATGCAACTAGTATTTGGATGAGTCATTAACAAAACATGTGAATTTAACCAAATCAACTATAATTTATAATATTATTTGGTGGGGATGAGGACAACTTCACAGCCGACCGGCCATATATATATATATATATATATATCGATATCACTTCATTAAATTCAAGTTCGGGAGAATTCTAGCATATCAAGTAATGTCTTCCTATTTGACATAATTGTTGTGGTTATCATGGTTTTCATATAAGGTTATTTTGTTTCATTTGATGATCAAAAAAAAATATTCTAGTGATCAGACTATGAAGTACTTTCCAAACTTTAACTTTCTTCCGCTAGAATTAAAATTGAAACCGATGGCTATGGGTAAAATATATCTCCATGTCATCAACACTGTAATAAAGAACACACTGTAACCATCGTCATATATAACATCGATCTGGAAGTCTTGAAACGTATGAGGCAAGATATTTTACACTCCTGCTTTAAGGCCTCAAGGGCTCACTTAAATATTTACAATCTATATATGAACATAAATTCTCGTCGAGAAGGCTAGCTTGTTTAATTGTTTACTGAGAGGCATATATATAATTAACGACTCCTTATGGGCTATCTCAAATTTCTTGCTACACCTGGTTGTGAAACAATGTGATGCCTCAAATTGATGAAATATGCATCAATCAACTATCGATAATTACTTCAGTTCAAGAGCCTGACTTTAATAACTTTATGACTTTGGTACTATAGCTATAATAGCGTCAAGGCAAGTTGGAAAATGAGATGGCAACCCATAAAGGCCGAACCTCAGCTAGCATCAAGCCAAGCAGTTAACGCGGGCCTCTGCCCGACATCATCAAAGTCTGCAATGATAGAATGTAGCCAATAAAGTCAATGGCTACGTACAATCAACAAAGAAGCTTGCTATGCTAGTTTGATAAGGCTAACATGCACATCTTTAGCCTTCAACCACTTACAAAAGGCATGGCCCACAACAATCAAGGCAATTCCATCCAACAGTTGACTCTATCATGCTAAGGTACGTGACTATACTCCAAACGATTTCATCATTAAATTAATCTTCAAATTGTTTATAATAAGATGTTTCGTCTGAAGACAAATAAAGGGCTTCTTCTCTTTTGTCTCTCCTTGCTTGTACTCCTAGCTAGACCCTAAGAAAAGATGGTAAGCTCCGAATACCTCCACTCTTTCATTCTCTTCATTAGTACGTACGGCTACGAGAGGTCTTCTCTTGATCATCTTCTCATGTTCTCATTAACTTGAATATTAAAAGATCTTAATTACCGGATAACCTTAATTCGATATCCCTCATGCTTGTCTTTTTCTTGCGAAAGCTTCAACCTCGATGCAGGCTCTTTGCTTGGCATGCAGATGCGTTTGTTTCCCGTTTAATATTGCCATCATCCCTCCTCTTCGCAAGTGGGCCCTTTCGTTGCATCCTAGCTAGCACCATCGCTAACAATGGCCAAGAAGGGCCTCCTAGCTATAATTGCTAGCAACTTCTAGCTATTTAAGTTATCCTGGTCCTTGGAGGCCCCATACTTTAATTGCTTGTAAGAACAACACAGATTGTGCAAGGATGGGTTTCAGTGGTCTAACCGCCATCTTCAGACATGCTGCCATGTTATAATAACATCACTTCTATGACCTTGTCAGAAGCTGATACCAGGTCAAAATGCATTGCTGTGACATGGTAAAATAAGAAGAGATGTGCATGGTGGTACTGTGAGGTGAAGTTAAGCTCGATGGATCAGTAGGTAAAGAATAACTGTTCTCGAACTATCAACAAAATAGTATTCCTAGATATTCCAAGAGTCCCAAACCGTGGAACTACTTGGGACCCTTGCGGCAGACAGGAGAAAGGATATATGTGGGTACCATGCTCTCTCTCTCTCTCTCTCTCTCTCTCTCTCTCTCTTGAAAAACTATGTAATTTTCATCAATCTTAAGAGTGATAAGTTGATGTTTATGAGCATACATGTGCATGTGAGGATTTTAGCATTCTCAGTTATAATGTTTCTTTTGAATTGCTAATTATATGATTTTCAATTAAAAATAGAAAAAAATGAATTCTTTGTCAGCATTGCTTTGTACCTCATTTCATGTTCTTAGTGAAATGTCTTGATGGGTAGAGAGAGAGAGAGAGAGAGAGAATTGTCATTATATAAAATTGTAGTGTAGTAACTGTGATCTTATATTTTCTTGATAAGGTGCGTTAGATTTTAACAAAAGCTGGTTAGATACCATAAATTAACTATAGCTTGTTCGAGTGATCGTAAGCATACTTTTGTCCAAGCTTATCTCTTAGATATTTAAGATTGGCTTTTACCATCATGTGCTTTTCCATAATAAAGTTAAATGTAGCTTGATAATTTCTGTCAAGAATATGCGCGACCATTATTATCATAAGCTTTTCCTAATAAATGTATGATAACGTGACGCAGGCGCATTCATTATTCCAGGCTTATTTTCTCTAGTGATTTTCTCCACCGCCTCTTTGGCTGCTAATTTTGTGGGAAGGTTGTGTGGTGAAGAGCTGAGAGTGTGGCGGTTTCATTTTTGGGGGTTCAAGAAGAAAGTCTGTCTCATTTAGTTAGGTGACTTGTTGCCATCTCGTGATTCATGTGGAGTATACGTTTACCCTTTGGACGGAAGGAGGCAGGCCTTTGTATTCAGGTGATGGGCTCCCATTGCCAACAAGAAAGAAACGGAGTGTAACCCGTTGTTCATTTTGGGACCCAGTCCCACCTATTCCTTTAAAACAAGGAAAAGCCTTTGCATACCAGACGCAATGATTGATCGAGCGCATATATGGCCACATATGCATCAAGGGTATTTTTATCTTTTATGCATCATATGCGCGGCGGCCAATTATCGCACACGGTGCAAGAAGAGTTTTTCTTAAAACATAAAGAGAGAAAAAGAGAGATGCTAAGGATAGAGACGTAAATCAGACTATACCAACATAGGCCCGACATGGTCCGGTAGGAGATAGCATGTGCCAAGTATGGTACAGCTGTTACAATAGCCTTGCCTAATACGATACGGCCCACCTTATGGGCTATGTTGGCATGGCAACCCATAATGGCTTGGCACAGCACAACCCACGGTCCATTACTGGGCTAGCACGTAGGACGGCTCGTTGGGCATGCCAAGCCCAAAACATGGGCCCGGCACATTTGGCCCGCTAGGCCAACCCATTGGGCCAACTCGCCAGGCATGCACCTGGTACGGCAAGGTCCGATTAGAAAAGAACAAAAATGTTCTTCCCCAACAGCTAAAAAACTAGTTTAGGAAAGGATTTTTGTTCAATTCTCAAAATAACCTCCATAATAGCCCAAATAGCTAGTTTTAAGGATATTCTGGTTTTTTGTCAAGAAGGCCTATTTACCTTTTTCAACGGTCATAAACAATTAGCTTCCAAGGTTATTTTAGTTATTGAAAGCCTTAATATCTATAAATAAGCTCCAACTCTTTTCCCTCACCCCACACCAAATTACAAGCTCTCCAAATCTATCTAAGGCTCTCCTGAGCTCTCTAAAGCTCTCATAAGTCCTCTTATCTACCTACAAGTCTTTCGAATTCTCCTAAGCCATCCTAATTTTTTTTACTTTCTATTTAGCTATTCTAATCTCTTTGCTCTCTACTCTATACTCTTATTTTCTATTTTTTATAATCGACAATGTTTGATACTAGTAGCTCTTGCCAACCCTGCAGTCAAGGGTTCGAGTTCAATGTCAATACAGTGGAGTATAGGGCACATTAATCACAGATTTGAATCTAATGTCCCTCATCCCACTACTACCACTAATGGTCATTAATGGCCTTCTGGTTCAGAGCTAGACTTAGGACTTTTAAGTCTAGCAACACTTCAACATCGAGGATATCATTGGCAAGAAGTTTCATGCAATCACTATCAGAAATTAACTTTTCAGCAAGGGACAAAATTCTTAGTGAAAGTCAAAAATTCCTTGTGAAGAGTTTTTTCAAGGAAAATTCATCTATTGGAATATATGATGTTGGTGAAAGTCTCCCTCATAAATCCCTTGGTAATTATTAAGGGATCAATCAATTATCAATTTTTCTTCATAAAAAAATCCCTATGATCACCATGAGAACTAATTACGGAACAAGCACATTACCATTGCACCAATCTAATCATCATATTGATGGCCCAGGGTATTTCTCCTAATAAAGCATGGAAGTGATTGTTAGCAACAAAGGGCGTAAGCCTAGGGTTTGATAAGATTTGAACGAGTTAGAGAGAGGAAGAAATGAAGGAATTTTTTTGGTTTAATTAATGGTATTAAAAATCAGTACGTAATATTAATTTTACTTATGACTTTTATTTTTATGCTAGTGAAAGAATGACATATGCTAGCTACAAGATTTTAAAATCACTAAGAAATTTCTAAGAAAAGATCCCTTTCTGATATCATTTTGTTGTTTTTAAAAATATCTTACCATCACCAAGGGATTTATCCATTAGTAAATCTCTAAAGGACCGAACTTCCTTTATAAATTTCTTACTAAAAATTATTTAAATAATCACTCACTGATCCCTTATAGATTACCAAGGGATTTCCAGGGAATTTATAAAGAAAAATATATCCCTAGTAAATCCCTTAGGCTGCGTTTGGATGCAGGAATAAGGCCTGGAATAGGGCTTTATTCCAGCTTATTCGCCAAACATCGGGTTTAAATGCACGTGGGCCCCACTGCTTCCCTTATTCCCGTCAACGCTTCTTATCCCCCTTTCGTATTCCATCGGACCCCATGAAATAGCTTGTTCCATCACTGTAGCTATTCCAAGGGCACCCAAGGGAAGTTAAAATCCCGATCTAGTATTGGCACTCGATCTTCATCCTCCTCTCGCGACTAGGGTTTTTCAAAAGACGACGGCCGTCTTCTGAGCGTTTCTCTTCCACTCCGGCCTTCTTCCTATGAATGCTTCGTAGCGACTGAGTGACCCGGATGAAGTTATATGCTGGATCTACTCTCCAGTCGTCGTCTTCATCATCCTCCTCTCTGGAGTAGGGTTGCCTAAAATCTGGAGGCCGACCTCTGAGCCTTGCTTTCTTCTCCGGCCTTCTTTCTGTGGATGCTCCCGAGAGTTCTCCCAAGTCTTCAATCCGCGTGGATGATGAGGATCAAGCCATCTAAACTGCTTCTCGGTTTGGTCTTCCTCCTCTTCCCTAGAAAGTATCCTATGGGTCTTCGTCCTCTTCCTATAAACTTCTCTTCCTGAGGAGCTCATGGAGAAAACCATCGAAAGAGGTATGTTTGCCCTAATTTTTCTTTGGCACAGCTGTTTCCGATAGGGTTCCGTATTTCTTGCTCTTCGGAGGGAATCGATTTCATTCTCTGTGAATAATGCTGAGGAATTTCTTCCTCCATACGATTTCCCTAAACAATAACATGGAATATGCTATATATGCAAGGTCATTGATCTGTTACTTTACTTTGTTATGCAGCTAATTTACTTCCTATCTTTCCTTCATTTTTGCCACCAAGGGTTTTCCGATTAAGACTGATCTCCAGTGCATTGAAGCATGGCATTTAAATTATTTTTGCTGTTCAACACCTCTACAATTACATAGAATGTAAACTATGGTCATGTCAATTTTGGATGATTAATTGTTAACCCATGATCATGTCCGATTGGCTTAGACTGCAGGAGGCATAGATTTTTAGCATGACTTAGCCATATTGCTAATGCAAGTATAAGTGTTCAATTCTACAAAGAGTCTTATTGATTAACAGCATAGAACCAAGCTTCGCTTATATACTTGTTCAGTCAAGCAAGGTCTAAAGCTGGATAGTTGACTAAATAACTCATTATGTGTTGGACCAAACTGAAATAAGATGAACTATGTATATGCTTCACCTAATAATAAAGTCATGCAGAGAAGTGTTTTTACAGTGGATGTGTTTGTTGCATCATGAGATGTTAAGAAATTGGATTGCGATAATTTATAAGTACATATGCCTGGGACAGTCAAGGTCCGTAAGTCATTGTAATAACTTGTGGACTAATTATAGTGGTAATAGTTTTAGAAAGTGTGACCGTCCAGTTTTTAATCTTATCAGATGTCCCGACATTTCAATTGAGTGTTCCTATATCTCAAAAACTACTGTATTTCCGCCTTGAAATCAACATGCAATGTAGTGCATATTTCTTAGTATCCAATTTAATCTATTAGTGGAAGGTCCTTCAGTTTACTGCATATAGTTTCGTATCATATCATTATGTCACATGAGTCCTACTTCCTTTTTCATCCAATGTGACAAATTATGAACGATTGTGCCCCTGTAGATAATATGTCGAAATCAAAAAAAGGCAGTGAACCGTCAACTGCCAGAGAAGGATCAGGTCGTACTAGAGCACCCAATTGGACCATGCTCTCGATACGATATTGCTTACCCTGATAAGGCAAGAGAATGACGATGGTAACTGTCACAATGGTACTTTCTCACAAGAAACATGGAAGAAGATTACAAATTTGTTCAACGAAAGGACAACAATGTCCTTCACATATAGAAACCTGAAGAATCGCTTAAAGGTTTTGAAGAAGACCTTCAATTTGTTCTATAACCTAGCTAATCGCTTAGGTTGGGGATGGGATCCTGCACTTAAAGTCCCCATGTGTGGTGATGAACAAATGTGGGACGAAGTCATCTCGGTAAGTGCTTCATTGATGTTAACGAATCTTAGCTTTGATGATTTTTATAACATTACAATATTTGTAATCAACAAATCTCTTAACAGGTTAACAAGGACTATACTCGGATAAAGGGTAAGTCCTTTCCTGTATACGACAACATAGACATTCTTTTTTCAAAGAATACAGCCACTGGTAGACTGGGGGATACATCTGCTATTCCAGAGGGGGTATTCGACAATGATACCTTGGACAAGGAGGTCGAACGGATGAACCTGGACGATACAGACTGTTGCCACAGCCATGGAAAAGTGTTGGACTATCGTGCTCATCATCCAGTCATTTCGATCATCTTTTTGATGATGTACCCCCAACCAGCCCTAGTACTTGTGCCTCGATCCAACCCACAATTGTTCTTTAGATCCAGATTCGTCAACTAGTACCGGAAAGAGGAAAAGGTCATCCATCATAACTCCGACAGCACGCAACATTAGGTCCACTAATGATGCTGCTGATGCCTTTTTCGAACTGGTGGTTCAAGGTAAAAGAGGTTGAAAATTGCTAATGAGATTCTAAGGAGAGAGCAGCTTGCCCGTCCAACTGTGTACTCTATTGATGAATGCATGCAGAAATTAGAGAGTCTCCCTGGGATTACACCTGAATGTATTCTTGCTGTGGGGGACAGTTTAAAAATTGAGAGCAATAGGTGGTTTCTGATGCATTATGAAGGGTCCCTACTTCAAGCTTGGCTTAAAAGACAAATGTATGAGTTCTACCATGTACCACCTCAGCGGGTGCACCTCATGGAAGTTTTGCTTCGGCACCTAATCTCTTTATGCATCAAATGCATGGTGTCCATCAAGATGGTCATCTGTATTTGTGTCTCCTACGATGCAAGCTTCGACTAGAGGTGGACATATTCCATTCATGCAGCCAGTATTCAGGCCAAGCAGTGACAATAGCATATCCCAGGGTCAGACCCTTCTCCTACTTAGTGCGCAAGAATTTGTTTGTACAACACCTACATCTTCGACGCATGATTTTGATTTTGCCGTGACCGTTGGCCATGACATATAGGCGTATTAAAGTACTTAAGGAGTCATATTTCTTGTTTTCGTTGTTCATATATATGTAACTAAGGATTACATCAGATGTTATCTTACCTTTTAGTAGCTATTTTGGTGTACATGTCTACTTATGCTGTTGTTTAATAGCATCGTAAGTTACTGTACTTTGTATCTACGCATTGCGTTCAACATTACCTCATGCATATGGTTGTGTCATTAACTACTATCTTTCTCTAATAGATGGACATATTCCATGATGTCATGGCATTTTTAATTGATGAGGATAACTTTTGGGACGACGTCCTAACTGTGTTGATAAATAATGGGTTCATTGATTTACAAAATTGTAACGTTATTTCTAAGGTGCCTTGCCGTACTCGTCCATTCTCGGGTCACGAACTCATTGCAGATATTTTGAGTGGACATCCAGATAGAGGTTATGATCACTTTAGGATGACAAATACTATGTTTTTCAAGCTGAAAGATTGCTTGTCTCGTGAGGCCTAGTAAGTAGCACACGCAACGTATCGATACAGGAGCAACTAGCAATTTTTCTTTATGGCATAGGTCATGGTGTCACTAATAGAGTCTTGGCTGAAACCTTCCAGCACTCAGGGGAGACAATATCCCGACACTTTAACAATATATTGAAAGCAATTTGTTTGCTTAAGCAAGAATTTATCGTTCAACCTCAACAGCATACCGCCGTGCACCCATGGATCCGTGACAACAACCATTTCTATCCTTACTTCATGGTACGTATGGAACAATATTAATGCAATTATATAATTTGCAATATTATCATGACCTGCTCCTTCATATATTTGCTTGCATGGCAGAATACTATAGGAGCGATCGATGGTACCCATATACCTGCATTAATCAAGAAAAGCAAACAACCGCGCTTTCGTAATCGAAAAGGCACCATCTCCCAAAATGTCATGGCTGCAGTATCATTTGATCACTCATTCCTTTTTGTTTGTACTGGATGGGAGGGATCTGCAGATATGAGAGTCTTACGTTGGTGTGTCAAGTCAGGAGGTCTCCTTGTACCAGAAGGTATTTCATTTCTCATAGTTGAATGATAATTATTTTTTTGGTGATTCAAGGGTATATGTCAAGGCATTGTTCTGTGTACAAGGAAATTTTATCTTGTTGACTCAGGATATGGTAATACGGATATTTCTTGCCCCATATCGGGGTAACAGGTACCACCTAAGTACTTCAACAATCCCAGGGCTCGACGATATAATAATTATCGAGACTTATACAACCATCGACATGCTCAACTCCGAAATTGCGTAGAGAAGACCTTCGAAATTCTTAAGAAGCGATATAAGATTCTTAGAAGTCCCATTCCATTTCCATTCAAGGTTCAGAAATGTATTGTAATGGCTTGCTGCATCATTCACAACTTCATTCGACACACCCAAGGAAATGACAAATACTTCAACATGTCTATAGAACCCTTGCCAGCTGATCATGATGAGGATGTCGATCCTTATCTCAGTATAGGGGATGACGAATCCCGAAGAGGTGATGAACTACGCAATTCCATAGCTAATAGGCTATGGGTTGCTCATCACACGAAGTAAGTGTACGATGCATCCTTTGACTACGATCATACATATTCTTCAATTGTTTAAGTTTTTCCTCTGATCACGATTGACGTTATTACTAGTGCAATGAATTATGCCTTCTGAGTTTCATATTGTCTCCCCGTAATGCAGGAAATCAAGTTGCATGATCCTGAGGTTTAGAAATGTCTGCCCAACATTATTATGTAGTTTTCATGGGCCGTAGACGAGGGATTTATGAATCATGGCCTGAGTGTCAGCGTGAGGTTAGTGGGTTCAAGCATGCCTTGTACAAGAAGTTTAAATGTAGACAAGAGGCAATTGATGCATTTCAGAATTATCGTAAACCTTTGACCATCAATATATCGAAAAATTTACTGAAATGGAATATCAACGAGAAAAAAGGATGAAGACATGGCCAGGACTGTGGGTGCACCTGTAAAAACAATTATATTGCTTTTCGTATCCTTTCTTGTAGTCTTCCTCTTGGGTTTCAGTTTGGGCAGGCTACGTTAATGCTTTGATATTGTTAGCAGCACTATATCTTGTAATATCCTAATGAATGCTGATACTGATGTTTTGAGATGCTTTGTGATTGCAGACTACTTTCTTACATTGACATGTAATGCCAGCACTCATCTTGTTCTTTAATTTGTTATGCTGAGATAATATTAGGCAGACTTTCACATGTTTGAAGTAACATGTTCTTATATTAAAGTTCTGATTATATTTCGTTGAATTGGAAAACTAACCTGTGTTTTTTTTAATGATTCCAGTGCCATTAAACTTTCCTACAAATATTTGCTTGACCTATTTGATATCGAAGCGTCGGCTGTGAACTCATGACTTGGAGGCATTTATAAATGCAACCGTTGTGAAGCATCACAGTCAGGTGCTCTATCAACGATGAGGGCCATGATGTTTGACAGACGCATAGCATTTCTGAATTGGATGCATGCAAAATGTGACCGTCAGGAAATAACTGCTGATACTGCCTTCCTGAGCCCACTGAATATAGAATCCATTTTCGCAAATGGATTATGTCAGTATGTTGCCTAACAATGATGAAATTGGATTTAGAATCAATCGACTATCAAATTGTAGCCATCTATGTCATTCTAGTAGGCACTTATATTATATTAATGATAATAATTTATCAAATAATGGTTTCAACTCTACGGATTTGGTTAACTCTTTCGACTATGAACTTCACATGCATTAAGTGGCTGGTTTCTCATTGTACTCTTCCAAACTTTTCCATCACCATCGATCAATTTGAGTGTCAGTATGTCATTAGGGTGAACTGCCTTGTGCTGTTACTTTATTTTGATTGGTTTTTAAAATTTTACACATGAGATACACTTGTTTTGAAAGTTTGTCTGGAGTATGCTGTTACATGAGGACTTGGAGTATGATGCTTTGCATGACACATTATAAGCAGAATGTGTCGGTTCTTCACCAGGGGAGCTGCCAGGTAAAAGAACATTGTCATGTCTAGTCAGGAGGTATTTTCAAGGCATTTTTTAACATTGTTTTTAAAAATTTGCATGGCATTTTTCAACTTTATCTCTGGCCGTGACATATATATTGTGATATGGTCTGCTTGATTCT
The DNA here is from genome assembly GCA_900491605.1 of Calamus simplicifolius. NCBI lineage: Eukaryota > Viridiplantae > Streptophyta > Magnoliopsida > Arecales > Arecaceae > Calamus > Calamus simplicifolius. The sequence goes on along the minus strand of UESW01004428.1, from coordinate 6,946 downwards.
AGTTTTGAATTTAGAATTGGTGTAATTTCATGGCATTTTTGAATTGTCTGGGGTCTTGTGTAGGCAGCAGGGGTTGGTTTTTTTTCGTTTCTCTTATCAGCTCTTGGTTGGGATTTATCTTTAAAGATGTGACCTTGGGGTGTGGGTGCTCTTTTCTTCTAATATTTTCTCGTTAGGTGTCCAGGGAGCTTCTTTCTCATTGTATGCATTCCTACTTTTTCATAAGAGTTGACCTATTTGAGTGTTAGTTGGTGATATGTGGGCTGCCTCGTGCTGTGAGTCTACTTTGATTGTTAATTTTTTTTAAGGCTTGAGATTCCTTAGTTTTAAAGCTGCCTCTTATGGATGGTGTTTTATGGATGCATAGCCATTTGTAATAGGCAGTTGAAGAAACGAAAATCCAATGTTCTGAGTTCATGATTTTATACAGTGAAATTAAGGATTTTGAGTACAATACATTGTTTGATCCTTGTGTACGTGAAGTTTCAGCTGAGTTGATCGATTTATTGGCACATACTTACAAAGAGGTGAGTATTTTAGTTACTGCATGCTTTCATGGAGGAAATATTCATAAAATTGATGCATCAAATGCAAGACTTCACTTTCCTATGTTGAATGAACTTGCTATGTGTAGTGGTTCTTCTGAGCCACCAGAGTGGGGGATTCTGTTTGTTTTTGGGGTTTATGGAGTTTACTGATCTATATAAGTATTTAGAAATCCATGTCATGTTGCTCTCAAGGGATCTGCAACATCTGTCCAGTTGTATATGTTAAATTAGTAATCCAGGATCATGATTGTGAAATCCTGAACAATTCTGCTTTCTAAAGAATCTCTTGTCAAAAATTATCAGTACATGTCTTGATGCTCTCAGGGATCTGCAACATTTGTTCAGCTGTATGTGTTAACAAATTACTAATCCAGGATCATGATTGCGTTCACCTTTCAACTTCATTTTGGATGTTACATGGTGGTCTAACTTCAACTGCTTTTTTGTTACAAGTAGTTTGATGGCCTTAAGAAGCAAACTATCTTAGAAGCAATTTATTTTCAAGGAGGTTTCAGGATGGCATAACTTTTTTTCGTTGTTCATGGCATCTATTAACATTGTTTTTTGAAATTTGCAAGGCAATTTTCAACTTTGTCTCAGGCGTGACATATAGATTGTGATATGGTCTGCTTGATTCTAGTTTTGAATTGTCTGGGGTATTTTCATGGCATTTTTGAATTGTCTGGGGTCTTGTGTAGGCAGCAGAAGTTGATTTTTTTCTGATTCTCTTATCAGCTATTGGTTGAGATTTATCTTCAAAGATGTGACCTTGGGTATGGTGCTCCTTCTTCTACTATTTTCACGACATGTGTGCAGGGAGTTGCTTTCTCGTTGTACTCATTCCTACTTTTCTACTTCAGCGTCGATCAATTTGAGTGTCAGTATTTCATTAGAGTGAACTGCCTTGTGCTGTTACTTTATTTTGATTGTTTCTGAAATTTATGCCACCAGATACACTGGTTTTGACAGCTTTCTTGTTTTTCTCCTATTTATGGATGCATAGCCATTTGTAAAAGGTAAATGATGAAACGTAAATTCAATGTTCTGAGTTCAGGACTTTATACAAATAAATTTAGGATTTTGAGTACACTTCATTGCTTGATGCTTGCGTATGTTAAGTGTCGGCTGTTAACTCATGACTTGGAGGGCATTTAAAAAATGCAACCGTTGTGAAGCATCACAGTCTGACATGACACATACGCCGATGGCAATGTGTTGGAGTATGCTGCAGTGCATGACACATTCTAAGCAGAATGTGCCGGTTCATCCACAAAACCGACACATGAAGAACTGTTAAATATGATTGTTTTGCTGGCAGTTACAAAGGGTTTCACCAATATGGTATTCAATTGTCTGGTGCTCTCTTTCTTGTATTGCTTTTTATGTTGGTATTGGCAGTACATTTTGCGGGCATGGAACGGCTTTGGGGTGGTCCCTCTGCTGAGGTTAGTGGTCTCCTCTCTCTCTCCTATTTTTCTGTGACTCTGAGCTCTGGCAAGATCACCAGGACTGAGGCTCTGAGGAGATGGATTGGAGGTTTCCCAGGATGACCAGGACTGCGGCGATGGTGGCGCCAACCATCTCCAGGGGAGCTGCCAGGTAAAAGAACACTGTCTTTTCTAGTTCATTCTTATTTTTATGGCAATTTTGAAGTTTGAACATGGGCCAATTCATGGCCATTTTGAACTTTGTTTCAGGCCATGAGCAAAAGGTTGTGAGGTGGTGTATTTGATTCTAGTTTTGACTTGTCTAGGAGTATTTTCATTGCATTTTTGAATTGTCTGGGGGTCTTCTGTAGGCAGTAGCAGTTGGTTTTTTTTTAATAGCTATTCCAGAAGCACGACCTATGTTTTGTTTGCAAATATGATTGTTTTATGTTATAGGCTCACCTAGTTCGAAATTTAAAAAGGGTAACTATCATCTCATTTGCTAGCAGTTGCAAATAGTTTCAACAATATGGTATTGAATTGCTGGTGCTCTCTTTCTTATATTGCTTTCCAGGATCTGCCCACATCTGGACGATATAATATTAATCTTGGCACTGTTGCTATTTGGAGGCCCCTTCTGTGGCTTTTATTGGATGTATTGATTCCATTCTAACAGTATCGACTTGAAATATTGTTTTCCATTTTCTAAGCTTTAGTACTACTAATTTTATTTACCTACTTGCAACATTTTTGGTCCTTGAACAATGATCATCACCCCTTCTGCATGCTACCTGATTAAACGTTGTTTCTGTACCGTGCCTATTTTTGAAAATGGTCAATAGATTACCTTGAATTGGCCCATGTTGGGAGAATATTAGTCAGGCTTGCACTTGTTTGAAGTAACCCTTTCTGATATTGTAGATTTGATAATATTTTCATGATTTGTAACATGTTAACATGTGTTGCTTTTTGGTGGATGCAGTGCCATCGATATGGAGTACTATTAATCCCTTCCTGAGCCAACTCAATCAATGTCCCTATATATTACAACTGGATAATGTGGGTAGGTAACTTGAACAATGATGAAATTGGATTTAGAATTAATCATCCATTAAATTTGGAGGCAGCTTTGTCGTATTGTTGACAATTTTAAGGTAATAAATTAATTTTCTTTGAAGATTTGGTCTATTTCTTCTACTTTTATCTTCAGATTGTATCACTGAACCGGTTTTATGTTTAAATCGTTCCCATCTGTATTTGTCACAGTTGATATATTGACTATCGGTTGTTAAGCTAGCCTGCCTTGTGCTGTTTGTCTACTTTGATTTTCGAATTTAATTTATGACCTAAAACGGCTATGGTTTCAAAGTTGCCTCTTATGGATGATTAATTTGGATTACGGCTATTTATAGTAGTCATATGATGCAAGCTAAATCCTATGTTCTGAGTTCAAGATTTTGAAGGGAATTAATGATTGCATGGGCTGAATTCTAGTATGTAACTGCTGACAATGGAGGTGAAAATTAGTGGATGCACTGTAGATAAGTTGCAGTTTGGCACTCTATCTTGTATCTGAGTAGCACTAAATTGTAGTATTGTAACGTTATTTCCAATGGTATAAAACTCTCCTTCCAAGTAAATTACATAGTAGAGTAATAATGACATTATATGGTTATTGTTTTGCATGTTGTGTGCTTAAGCAAGCGTTTTGCCTTTCTGTAATCCTCACTGAAACGTATCACAGCATTTGTACGTATGAATTATGCAAGTATAAATTTCTAAAGGGGCTTTTTAATTTGACGTTTGGTTGAAACCGATGGGACCAAATGATCTGACACATTGGTGGGCACTGAGAGAAATCATTCATCGAACAAATGAAGTGCTCTCTAGATGCTATTGTATATTATTGTCGTGTATGTTGTATCTACAACCGTTTGAAACATTGGTGATAGAGATTGACTCTGAATACATGCATTTGCATATAGCGCTACTGCTATTGTTTTTTTCACTTGAAGAGCAATAAATTGATGTAATTTATACTTAAAATTTGTGCAATACAAACTCTTGTTCCTATTGATGTCTAATAAAACCTCGGGTATGATATCTTCAGATTCAATTTTAAGTTTTGTTCCCATATATTTAGTTATAAACTTTTGGATTTGTTGCATTGTATGTTAAGGTCGAAGTGCCCTATGCTTTTCGAAGGTACCAGGTACATTCATATTTACAAAAATAATCCAGACGCTGGTGTAATTATTTAGATAAACAACTATTCTAATTTTTTTTACATATATTTATAATGCAATTTACATTTAAATAAAATATTTTAAATAAAATTATAAATTTCTTAATTTAATATCTCAAATTTAATAATAAATATTTTATTAGTTCATTCTTATTTTTTTACATTTAAATAATATTATTTTCACTTCTTTTTTACTTTCTTTATTTATGAAAAATAGTTTATTACATATTAAATTAAAAAATAATTTTATAAAACTCATTGGGCAAGGGGTATGTTTGGGATTACTAAAAAATTCATCATCTATTCCTAGTGGAATAAAGGCTTATTCCCATGCATCCAAACAAATTTGGAATAATATTGCATTAATTGCACTGGAATAACATGGAATAGCAGATTTTCATCCAAACAAAATTTGGAATAACAAGGGGGATAAGCTATTCTTGGAGAATTCGTATTCCTATTTCCAGAATAACTTTTTGATATCCAAACGCAGCCTTAGAGATTCCTTATTAAAACTAGATTTTGAATGTAATTTAAAATTTCTTGAAAATCCCTTTCTAATCCCTTGGTAATTTTATGAGGGACATATCCTTGGTGATGTTCCTTGGTGAAAGGCTAATTTTTGATACTGAATTTGTAAAGTCTGTAGGAAGGAATACAGCCATGACATTTGAAGAGAATAGGTCACCTAGCCCGACACGGAAGAAACATGAGAGTGCAACACCCAAACTCAGATTAAAATTAACGAGGAAGGTGAGTTAAAAAAAATTTCTTATCCTCAAGAATTAAATAGAAAGAATTATCAAATTTTATTATAAATAGTGAAATTCCTTTAACATTTGTTGAAAGTTTAAGATACAAATTTATATGAAAAATTCTTTATATCTGCATATAAAAAATTTCTTGAAACACAGTAAATTTGATTGTTTTAAATAATTTTATAATTATAAAGAAAATATAATTTTATTTTAAAAATTTTGATGGTAGAATAACACTTTTGTATGATATTTGGATAAGTGTAATTGAATATTTTATATAAGTATAGTTGATTACAGCTGGGTATTACCTAAAAGAATTTTTTGTTTTAAATTAATTAAACTTTCACGTACTGCCATCGTCATTCATGCCCACATAATGCAAACGATACATGAGTAATACATACATAATAATTTTTTAATTACTTTAGATAATATATTTCATAATAATGTTATTGTTGAATTAATTAAATTGCATCTGCATCTCATCTTAAATAAAAAATTATTTTATATTAGATGTGCATATTATGTTATAAATTTAATATACAAGACAGACTAAAAGTTATTGAATCATATATATATATATAAGTAAAGTTAAGGATGCTATTAAACATATACAATCATTAGGAGTTAGAAAATAAGAATTTAAATCTTTATGTAGTTCCTATGGATTAAAATATAAATAATTTCTATTAGATGTAAAACATAGATGGAATTCAATATTTAATGCCATAATCATATTTGGAATATAAAGATATTAACAAAATTCTAATGTTATATAATTTTTATATTTTTTATTATTTAATGCTACTAATATTTTATTCAATACTTTTTATTCTACCTCTTCTCCTGTTTTGCAATAAATATATAATGTTAGTAATTATTTATCAAAATATAAGAGAAGTGATCATTTGAAAAGTATAATTTTATTGGTCGAAATAAAATTTAATAAATATTGAAAAGAAATTTTATATTTTTATTATTTAGCTTTAGTTATGGAACCTAGAGTTAAATTAGAGGGTTCATATAATATTAGAAGAAACTTTTAAAAATATAAATTATGAAGTAAATTGTAATATATTTAAAAAAGAAATTATAAATTTTTTATATAAAATATTTATTTAGATAATTAAAAATATAATAAAGATAAAATTTTTTCTACTTCAGGATCGACCATACATGCTATGAGTGCATGGTCCTTATTGTTTAAAAAATAAAGGACTACTACTTCATCATCTTCATCCACTGAATTAAATATTTATTTGATTAAGAATATTATAAACTTTTGAACTCAGAAAGAAATATATCATTTTGATATTTTATTCTGATATAGAGTATAAAAAAATAATTATCCTATGCTCTTCATCATGGCTCATGATCAACTAATCCTTACGGTGTCAATGGTAACATTGGAGTCTACTTTTAGTGCAAAAAAATGGGTACTCGATGAGAGAACGAGCTGATTGAGACCCGATATAGTAAAGATGTTGATTTGCCTTAAAGACTGGTATGAAGCTAAAAAGAGAATATAGAGTCAAAAGAATAATAACAAAAAATTCTCTCTAAATAATAATGAGTAATAGAATATTAAATATGGAAGACGACATGATCCATCATGGCTAGACAAGACGAATGACCGCAATGGGTCACACCAACAACAAGTCTAAATAATAATAATAAGTATATCTAATTTATTTTATTTGATTTCTTCAAAATTAGTTCTAAAATAATAATAATAATAATAAATAAAAATTTATTTAGTAATTTGGTCTGGCCCATCAGACGTAATAACTCAAGGCTTGGACTGTATCAAACAAACAAAAGATAAAGATGAAAATTAAAAGATTGAAGACTTTCCTCTAAATGGCTAGAAGATAAAGAAAGAATGAGATTATACAACTACGACAAACTATTTGTCTACCCAGTATGTATACAATATTTTTTTAAAAGTTATATTAGAAACATTATATG